>CM070818.1:8371485-8423985 GCA_036326025.1 Chrosomus eos | reverse complement strand
GACTGACTGAGTGAGTGAATGAGTGTGTGTGTGTGTGTGTGTGTGTGTGTATGTGTGTGTGTGAGTGAGTAAACTGAGTGAGTGACCGAGTGACTTAGTGAGTTAATGAGTGTGTGTGTGTGTGTGTGTGTGTGTGTGTGTGTGTTGTGTGTGTGTGTGTGTGTGTGTGTGTGTGTGTGTGTGTGTGACTGAGTGAGTGAGTGACTGAGTGACTGAGTGAGTGTCTGTGTGTGTGAGTGAGTGAGTGAGTTACTGAGTGAGTGTCTGTGTGTGTGTGTGACTGACTGAGTGAGTGATGCTGCGTTCTATTATAGCCAACGAACCGACTCAGACCTCGGATATGACGTCACGTCCACACTTCAAGCGTTCTATTATGTTTTGCGCGTCCGAATCGGAGAAAAAAATAGACGCCACCCGGAAAGCTGTTGAAATGGTAGCACTGGCCGAGTACCAGTGTAAAAAAATATTATGACTACACCTTATCAAAACGCAGCCATTTGAACTTGAAAATGTTCACTTTATTTCATGTTTTTTATGTTAATCTTCTGTTAGCAACGCTAGCAACGTTAGTAATTGCACTCACAACAACCGATTCCCATACCTACAGGGGACGCAGTAATACGAATGATTATAATCGTCATTTAAAATATCAAAGCGGTTCAAAAACAATGAAAACAATTCATACTACAAGTCACACAGGGCGCAGCCATCTTGAATTCCGAAACGGAATTCTTGCTCGGTGTCCTCGCGGCTGTCCGACATCCGAGAGGAGAAATCCGAGGAAAGGGGGCGTGTTGCTAGGCAACATCTGTCTTCCAGTTCGGATCTCCGAGACGGATAAATAATAGAACGCACCATGAGTGACTGAGTGAGTGCCTATGTGTGTGTGTGTGTGTGTGTGTGTGTGTGTGTGTTGTGTGTGTGTGTGTGTGTGTGTGTGAGTGAGTGGAGTGACTGAGTGAGTGAGTGTCTGTGTGAGTGTGTGTGAGTGAGTGAGTGTGTGTTTGTGAGTGAGTGAGTGACTGAGTGAGTAACTGAGTGAGTGACCGAGTGACTTAGTGAGTGAGTGTGTGTGTGTGTGTGTGTGTGTGTGGTGAGTGAGCGTGTGTGTGTGTGTGTGTGGTGTGTGATGAGTGAGTGAGTGATGGAGTGAGTGAGTGAGTGAGTGAGTGAGTGAGTGAGTGAGTGAGTGAGTGAGTGATGACTGAGTGAGTGAGTGAGTGAGTGAGTGACTGGGTGAGTGAGTGAGTGAGTGAGTGGATATAGTGAGTGATGAGTGAGTGAGTGAGTGAGTGAGTGAGTGATGTGAGTGACTGAGTGAGTGAGTGAGGGTGAGTGAGTGACTGAGTGACTGGGTGATGAGTGAGTGACTGAAAGAGTGAGTGAGTGACTGGGTGAGTGAGTGACTGAGTGAGTGACTGGGTAAGTGAGTGAGTGATGTGAGTGACTGAGTGACTGGCTGGAGTGAGTGAGTGACTGAGTGAGTGAGTGAGTGAGTGAGTGACCGAGTGGGCACGAGTGACTTAGTGGAGTGTGTGAGTGGATTGAGTGAGTGAGTGAGTGTGATGTGAGTGGTGAGTGACCAAGTGACTGAGTGACTGAGTGAGTGAGTGAGTGAGTGAGTGGTGAGTGAGTGAGTGATGTGTGTGTGGTGTGGTGTGTGTGTGTGTGTGTGTGTGTGTGTGTGTGTTGTGATGTGTGAGTGAGTGAGTGTGTGAGTGAGTGTGTGAGTGTGCGACTGTGAGTGAGTGTGTGAGTAGTGAGTGAGTGAGTGTGAGTGAGTGAGTAGCAAGTGTGTGAGTGAGTGACTGCGTGACTTAGTGAGTGATTGTGAGCGAGTGAGTGACTTAGTGAGTGAGTGAGTTAGTAAGTTTGTTAGTGAGTGAGTGAGTGAGTGAGTTAGTCGGTTTGTTAGTGAGTGAGTGAGCGAGTGAGTGAGTTAGTAAGTTAGTAAGTTTGTTAGTGAGTGAGTGAGTGAGTTAGTCGGTTTGTTAGTGAGTGAGTGAGCGAGTGAGTGAGTGAGTTAGTAAGTTTGTTAGTGAGTGAGCGAGTGAGTGAGTGAGTTAGTAAGTTTGTTAGTGAGCGAGTGAGTGAGGTGAGTTAGTAAGTTTGTTAGTGAGTGAGTGAGTGAGTGAGTGAGTGATTTAGTAAGTTTGTTAGTGAGTGAGTGAGTGAGTGAGCGAGTGAGTGAGTGAGTTAGTAAGTTTGTTAGTGAGTGAGTGAGTGAGTGAGTGAGTGAGTGAGTGAGTGAGTGAGTGATTAGTAAGTTTGTTAGTGAGTGAATGAGTGAGTGAGTGAGTGAGTGAGTTAGTAAGTTTGTTAGTGAGTGAGTGAGTGAGCGAGTGAGTGACTTACTGACTGAGTGACTTAGTGAGTGAGTGAGTTAGTAAGTTTGTTAGTGAGTGAGTGAGTGAGTAAGTGAGTCAGTGAGTGAGCAAGTAAGTGTGTGAGTGAGTGACTGCGTGACTTAATGAGTGAGTGAGCGAGTGAGTGAGTTAGTAAGTTTGTTAGTGGAGTGAGCGAGTGAGTGAGTGAGTGAGTTAGTAAGTTTGTTAGTGAGTGAGTGAGTGAGTGAGTGAGTGAGTGAGTTAGTAAGTTTGTTAGTGAGTGAGTGAGTGTGAGCGAGTGAGTGACTTAGTGACCGAGTGACTTAGTGAATGAGTTAGTAAGTTTGTTAGTGAGTGAGTGAGTAAGTGAGTCAGTGAGTGAGTGAGTGAGTGACTTAGTGAGTGAGTTAGTAAGTTTGTGAGTAAGCGAGTGATGCGAGTAAGTGTGTGTGTGACTGCGTGACTTAGTGAGTGAGTGAGCGAGTTAGTGACTTAGTGAGTGAGTGAGTTAGTAAGTTTGTTAGTGAGTGAGTGAGTTAGTAGGTTTGTTAGTGAGTGAGTGAGTGAGTGAGTGAGCGAGTGAGTGAGTGAGTTAGTAAGTTTGTTAGTGAGTGAGTGAGTGAGTGAGTGAGTGAGTTAGTAAGTTTGTTAGTGAGTGAGTGAGTGAGTGAGTGAGCGAGTGAGTGGAGTTAGTAAGTTTGTTAGTGAGTGAGTGAGTGAGTGAGTGAGTGATTTAGTAAGTTTGTTAGTGAGTGAGTGAGTGAGTGATTGAGCGAGGTGAGTGAGTGAGTGAGTGAGTTAGTAAGTTTGTTAGTGAGTGAGTGAGTGAGTGAGTTAGTAATTTTGTTAGTGAGTGAGTGAGTGAGTGAGTGAGTTAGTAAGTTTGTTAGTGAGTGAGTGAGTGAGTGAGTGAGTGAGCGAGTGAGTGACGTATAGTGACTGAGTGACTTAGTGAGTGAGTGAGTGAGTTAGTAAGTTTGTTAGTGAGTGAATGAGTAAGTGAGTCAGTGAGTGAGCAAGTAAGTGTGTGAGTGAGTGACTGCGTGACTTAATGAGTGAGTGAGCGAGTGAGTGAGTTAGTAAGTTTGTTAGTGAGTGAGTGAGTGAGCTAGTAAGTTTGTTAGTGAGTGAATGAGTAAGTGAGTCAGTGAGTGAGCAAGTAAGTGTGTGAGTGAGTGACTGCGTGACTTAATGAGTGAGTGAGCGAGTGAGTGAGTTAGTAAGTTTGTTAGTGAGTGAGTGAGTGAGCTAGTAAGTTTGTTAGTGAGTGAATGAGTAAGTGAGTCAGTGAGTGAGCAAGTAAGTGTGTGAGTGAGTGACTGCGTGACTTAATGAGTGAGTGAGCGAGTGAGTGAGTTAGTAAGTTTGTTAGTGAGTGAGTGAGTGAGCGAGTGAGTGAGTGAGTGAGTTAGTAAGTTTGTTAGTGAGTGAATGAGTAAGTGAGTCAGTGAGTGAGCAAGTAAGTGTGTGAGTGAGTGACTGCGTGACTTAATGAGTGATAGGGCTGGGCGATATGGCCTAAAAAAAAAATCCCCGATTTTTTGACAAAAAATCCGATTTACGATTTAAATCGATTTTTTTTCTCTCCCTACTTAAAATCAATCCTCAGATGACAAAGAAATTGTTCAAAACAAGTTTTTACTTTATTTTGTTTTGATATTCCCTTCTGGGATATTATCTGGATTAAAGTTCAATCAGAAACAACAACCCAAAAAGACCAAGGGTCCTGTCAATGTAAATAGCCTAGTGTAAATGTAACATAACATAAAATGGGTGGATTGGGGGGGATGTGTAAAGAAAAATAAACCGGCATCACAAGAAGTTTATTGTGATTGTCAAATTATTTGGTAACTAAACATCATTTTATCAAGTTTATTAACTATGTAAACACAATGTTTACATACATAAAGACTGGTATACTGTTTTTATTATTGCTTAACACAAATTTCACAATTTCAATTCAATTCATGTGATTTTGATTCTGATATTGATTCAATATCAATTCCTTTGGATAAATATTAGGTACAGTAGATATGTTAATGTGTTATGTTAATTGTTCTCCAAAAATAAATCACCTAATGCTGTAAACAGAGAGCCCTGTCAGCTGGTATTATTAAAGGTTAAAACTAACTCAAATTAAACAATGCGTTTTTTATAATAACAAACTACGTTATAATATTTTAACGATATAGGTCAAATATAATAAATGTGTAATATAGTTATATTTAGCCAAATACTCCTCTCTATAGCAATTATTTTAAGTCCAACTAACATGCGTGCTATCTATGGGTCATTAAAAGGTATCCTGAGGTAAATGTAACGTTACGTGACACATGTTGTTCTCCAGCTGTTTTATGGACATCTTTCCGCGGTTGAAAAACACTGATCGATTGATTTTATTAGCTACATTTGGGTAAGTGAAGAGTAACAGATGATCGGTTCATGTGCCGCTTGAACTGAGATCTGTCAGCGATCTTTCACGTCACATTTACAAGCGCCAAAACGGTGTTTATTGTTGGAATTTCGTAATAAAATTAACCGAATCTGAGAGCCGAGAATCTGTTTCATATCAACAGTAACCTGCTCTGTCTTGTATGTCGGTGTCAGTGTCCTCTTTGCTTCGCGATGTTTCTCTGCGTGAGGAAATGGATGTGTGTGTGAGAGCGTGTAAAAAGTGACAATTGCGTGTCTCTCAGTGAACTCGTGAGAGTTGGCGGCCCTGCCGATTCAGTTTGTAAATGTTTTCGGCGGGTGTGCTTCTGCCTTCTGCTGCCGCGGTTTTGTTCATTTGCCATGTTGTTTGTGTATCTCTATCATGGCAAGCGCTGAGCGCGGTCGGAACTACGGGAGCCCATATGGGCGCGTCGGCGGTTGTTAAAGAGAAAACCGATTTTCATTAAAAAAAATCGGCGTAAACTCGCGTAAGCTACACATTCGAGTTAATCGATAAAATCGATTTATCGCCCAGCCCTAATGAGTGAGTGAGCGAGTGAGTGAGTTAGTAAGTTTGTTAGTGAGTGAGTGAGTGACTGAGCGAGATGTGAGTGAGTGAGTGAGTTAGTAAGTTTGTTAGTGAGTGAGTGAGTGAGTTAGTAAGTTTGTTAGTGAGTGAGTGAGTGAGCGAGTGAGTGACTTAGTGACCGAGTGACTTAGTGAATGAGTGAGTTAGTAAGTTTGTTAGTGAGTGAGTAAGTGAGTCAGTGAGTGAGTGACCTAGTGAGTGAGTTAGTAAGTTTGTGAGTAAGCGAGTGAGCGAGTAAGTGTGTGTGTGAGTGAGTGAGTGAGTGAGTGAGTGAGTCAGTTAACTCATCGGCTGTGTTTCGAAATCGCCCCTTATTCCCTCAATCACTATTCCCTACATTACTCCACTATATTAGCCAACTTAAAGGAGTGAGTGAGTGAGTTAGTTAGTTCGTGAGTATGTTCGTTTGTTCGTTCATTCGTCCATTCGTTTGTTCGTTCGTTTGTTCGAACACTGAATGCACAGCAAGGGCCGCTTTTGCATAGTTTGGGCTTGCTGTTTGATAATTATTTGTAGCTTAGCAATAATTAACATTGGACCAGTGTTGGCACGCTGGCAAGTCGCAGGAATTAATTTGAAGCTACTGTCACATTGTATTATGGGCATTCATTAATCATCGGTTGATTATCTTTTTTTTTTTTTTTATTTTCATTTTGGCTACAATTTGGGTCCACCTCTCCTCTCCTCTTCCTTAGCCTGTCCCGGATGTAACGTGTGTGTTAGATTCATTGGCATACATTCAAATTTATTCTTGATGAAAATGAATTAAAAGGGTTCTTTTAAAGATGACCAGCACTTTTGAAACACCCTTGATAATAAATCTGATAAAATTTGGTTTAAAACAAGCATTAAAATCAAGTATTAAATGTAGTCTCAGCCCACATTAAAAGCAGCTCTCAGACTTTTAAATGTGAGTATTCAGTAAAGCAGAGATGATTTAACTCTTAAATAGAAGTCAAGTTCACAGATGTTCACAGACGCTGATTTAAAAGGATCTAGACGCAATCTCATGCTTTTATATTTATGTAACATGCACTTTTTTGGACTGATACCATGCATTGTTTGTGCTTTCACTCTTCTTTTTTATTCTGTCCTTCATCATTTTTCTGCGTTCTCTTCTCCGTGTGGATGGAGGGGAACATGACTGGATCATTGCTGTATTTATTATTGCACTTAGGATAATAGCGCCGCATTTCAGAGCCAGAGAAAGAGGGGGAGAGATGATGGGATATTACTTATTTTTGTCCAAACCTTCTTCATATTTTCAATCCCTCTTGTCTAAACGAGTGAGCATGCTCAACCGCACTGCTTTCCCAGCCACCTCGCTCCCACTGGAAGAATTGATTCTGCACGGGAAATCATTGAGAAGAAATGAAATAGCACTAAATGTATGTGCATACACACACACACACACGCCACACACACACACACACACACACCACACACACACACACAACACACACACACACACACACGCATGCACGACACACACACACACACACCACACACACGCACGCACGCAATGCACGCACGCCCCACACACACACACACACAGTGGATACGCAGTCTTTTGTGTACACACGTACACTCATGTACATAAACACACGGTTCATTAGGACACACAAAAACCACAATACACACACGAAAACAAACGTGCACACCGAAATTGAAATGAGATTCTTGTCTGTAGGAAATGGATTCTGTAATGGGGCGTCCAAACCCGGAGCCATGTTACAAACACAGAGCCATCACCGGTGACCCGACACTGACATTGAGCAGGGGAGAGAGAGGACGAGGAGGGAGGGATAGAAAAAAGGAAGGAAAGAAAGAGGAATGGACAGAGTTCTCTATGACCTCTGCGTTCTCTAACCATCCTATCTATCTATCTATCTATCAAATCTATCTATCTATCTTTTCTATCTATCTATCTATCTTTTTCTATCTATCTATCTATCTATCTACTATCTATCTATCTATCTATCTATCATATCTATCTATCATCTATCTATCTATCTATATCTATCTATCTATCTATCTATCTATCTATCTATCTATCTATCTATCTATCTATCTATCTACTCTATCTACTATCTATCTATCTAATCTATCTATCTATCTACATTATCTATCTACATCTATACTATCATCTAATCTAACATCTATCAATCTATCTATCTATCTATCTATCTACTATCTATCTATCTATCTATTATCTATCTATCTATCTATCTATCTATCTATCTATCTATCTATCTATCTATCTATCTATCTAACATCTATCTATCTATCTATCTATCTATCTATCTATCTATCTATCTATCTATCTATCTATCTATCTATCTGTCTGTCTATCTGTCTGTCTGTCTGTCTGTCTGTCTGTCTGTCCTGTCTGTCTGTCTGTCTGTCTGTCTGTCTGTCTGTCTGTCTGTCTGTCTGTCTGTCTTTCATTCATTCTATCCATTGTTTTTTCCTACCATTGTATTGCTCTATGAATGTGCTTTCACAGTATCATGGTTTTACCGTCTGATACCATCACTATAACTTGTTACCACCTTTCAGCTTTTGTAAAGCAGATTAACTACTGAACTTTATTTTTCTGTTTTTTCTTTTGTGTGAGATGTGAAAGAAAAATCTGATTGTAGAGGGAGAATGAAAAGAAAGGACAGCGATATGCTTCTCTCTAGTTGTGTAATTGCAGCAGAGACAGATGCTGGTTTATCTCTGGATATAGTATATGGTTTGCTGTTGGTGGATACACACGTACACTATATACTGTAGTAATTATTTGTGAACACAGTACATGAACTTTCACTACTGACACACATGACTGCACTAACATTTTAAGATGTCAACATGTCTGTGAAAAGTAATAGAAAACACCCATGACTTACAAATCACAGTCAAAGATCACAACTCATTCAACGTCATCTCAGAGCAGAGTTTGCAGGACTCATGCTGGTTTGAGAGAGAGAGGGGGGAGGGGGGTGTAAACGTTTGGTGTGTTTTCTCATATTTTGAACGGCACAATGACTCATCTTCCTCATTACTACGAAGAGAGAGGTTGGTCCGGGAGCTCAGGGACAGCTCTGTGAAATCAGGCAGCTTTAGTTGCTTGAAACAGTAGTTAAAGTTATAGAGTGTGGTGTGTGTTGTGTGTGTGTGTGTGTGTGTGTGTGTGTGTGTGTGTGTGTGTGTGTGTGTGTGTGTGTGTGTGTGTGTGGTGTGGGGTGTGTGTGTGGTGTGGTGTGTGTGTGTGTGTGTGTGGTGTGTGTGTGTGTGTGTGTGGGCATCGTCAGGAGAGAGAGAGAGCGCACCAGTTCTGCCTGTCATCCCCCATTCTGATAAACATACATCTTGCACTGTATTCAAGGCTGAAGCCGGCAGTTCAAACACACACAGACTCTACAGAGCGAAGACGCACTTTACATCCCACAGAAGCCAGAAACACGGCCTTTCCTAGACATGCCAAGCTGATATAATGAAGACACACACACACACACACACACACACACACACACACACACACACACACACACACACACACACACACACACACACACACAACCACACACACACACACACACACACACACACACACAAACACACTTTAGCACTAAAGCGTTCAAACAATCAATAGGTCCTTCAAACAGAAGTGTCCATAAATGCCTCTATAAAGCTGTTTATAAAGCTGGGTTGTTTCAACCCAAATTTGGTTCAAATATGGACAAACCCTAGCCTGGTTCTACCAGACTCTCGTACATTTCATTTGTACACAGAGTCTGGCATCGCTCCATTGACAAGTGTTAACGTCCTTGTAGGCGGGAACTTTATTGAAGTCTAAAACTATTGGATCTGCCCAGAGTCACTCTATCTGCCATAACCAATCGCTAACGTTTGGTCATGACATATGTATTTTCCCCGAACCCTGTGGGAGGATGGCCATAAACACAAAACTAATGGGTTCGCTCGCATCTTTCTTATTTTGAACTACAACTCAAAATAACGCACAAGTCGACATCAACGTCATCGTTCTCAGACACTCCCTCTGTTCGCTGATTGGCCCTACAAAAAATTGATTTCTGGAAACCAAGTCTACAGCACAATCCCTGAAGTACTGAAGGAAAATGAAATTGAGCGGAAGTGCGTAGGAGGGCGGAGCCAGGCTAGACAAACCCAACCGTTGGGTTAAAAAATGTAACTTAAAAACCTAACCCAACAGTTGGGTTTGTCCATTTTTGACCCAAATTTGGGTTAAAACAACCCAGCATTTTGGGCACGAGTGTTTGGGCACAAATAAATAACATGAGTCTATCTATCTGTCTGTCTGTCCGCCCGTCTGTCCGTACGTCCGTCATCTATCTATCTATCTGTCTATCTGTCTATCTATCTATCTATCTATCTATCTATCTATCTATCTATCTACTATCTATCTATCTATCTATCTATCTGTCTATCTGTCTGTCTGTCTGTCTGTCTGTCTGTCTGTCTGTCTGTCTATCTATCTATCTATCTATCTATCTGTCTGTCTGTCTGTCTGTCTGTCTGTCTGTCTGTCTATCTATCTATCTATCTATCTATCTAACAACTATCTATCTATCTATCTATCTATCTATCTATCTATCTATCTATCTATCTATCTATCTATCTATCTATCTACTCATCTATCTATCTATCTATCTATTATCTATCATCTATCTTCTATCTACTATCTATCTTCTATCTATCTATCTTCTGTCTGTCTGTCTGTCTGTCTATCTATCTATCTATCTATCTATCTAACACTATCTATCTATCTATCTATCTATCTACTATCATCTATCTATCTATCTATCTATCTATCTATCTATCTAACATCTATCTATCTATATCTAAACTATCTATCTATCTATCTATCTATCTATCTGTCTGTCTGTCTTCTGTCGTCTGTCTGTCTGTCTGTCGTCTGTCTATCTATCTATCTACTATCTATCTAACAACTATCTCTATCTATCTATCTATCTATCTATCTATCTATCTATCTATCTATCTATCTATCTATCTATCTATCTATCTATCTAACATCATCTATCTATCTATCTATCTATCTATCTATCTATCTATCTATCTTTCTATCTATCTATCTATCTATCTATCTATCTCATTATATATCTCATCTATATCATTCTTCCATTCAATCTGCTGTTCCAACCATCCGTCCATTTGTTTGTTTGATCTATCATTCTATCAATCGCTCTTTCGTTTGTTCCATATATTGTTTGTTCTGTCTATTACCGGTGTAACGGTTGTTGGTAAAGAATGACAGTTACAGTTTTCCACACATGGTGTTGTAAGTATTTTACTGCGGTAAATATCAATTCTAACGACACATTTGAAGCATCAGTGTTAGCGATGAAACAGCGTCAAATGGACAGAGTTAAAACTTAAAGCACAGATTTAAGCGGTATCATCCTGTCTTATAAAGTAAACAATATTTTTATTTGAATAAACACTAAACGTTTTCCTTAACCATAACATTTAGGGCTTGATTTAGTGCTATAATTATAATTAGCTTTAAATATAACAATAGACATACTCTGTGTATATACATACTCTCTGCATGTTTCTGCTAGTTCTGTGTCCAGTTTTACCTCATGACGAAGCTGGTTGAACTGATGAAGATTTAACAGCTGTGTGTGTGTGTGTGTGTGTGTGTGTGTGTGTGTGTGTGTGTGTGTGTGTGTGTGTGTGTGTGTGTGTGTGTGTGTGTGTGTGTGTGTGTGTGTGTGTGTGTGTGTGTGTGTGTGTGTGTGTGTGTGTGTGTGTGTTGTGTGTGTGTTGTGTGGTGGGAGGCAGATGTCAGAATCACAACTTATGAAGTAATCTACTGCTATAATGCCAGGCTGACCTTGAGAAGTGGCTTTGGCATTGTGAGGATAAAATATCGCCCAAAATATCCCAAGGGTAGTAAACCCTGAAGTCCCCTACACTGAGGGAACCAGCTAACGGTTCATACTAGATGTGTGTGAGGGTTAGTTTTAGGGGGCAGGTGATCGAGAAAATGTCATTAGCTAGAGAGTCTTAACCATGAGAGAAAAACAAACGTGCACATCCGGGTGGATCGAGACCATCTCAGAGAATCGTGTGAGATTGATTAATCTGAAAAGAAAGTGCTTTGTAAGCTGTTGTCATCTGTCTTTTTTTGAACGTGTGCAGAAAAACTGAGTGTGATTCACATACATGAATCACCTCCGGAGAAACCGAGACAGAGAGAAGGAGAGTCTACTGTATGTAAAGGTCAGTTGAGCACTGTCCTCTTCTAAGGCTAGATAAATCACTGCAGAACACACACTCACACTCAGACACAACAAACAAGATATATTACTCATAACCTGCACGCAACTGCTACTGTTTTCATGTAGAGCAGCCACAAAAATCATCAAAACAAATCATGTTACCTTGCATGCATCACTGTACACGTACATATTTGATCCTTTTTATTAGTTCTCAGAGGAGGGGGGGGGGGTGTCTTACCCCTGAGTTTTATCGTTAGTGGAAAATAATGAGAATCATTTTTCACTATCAAGGCTTCCCTTTGTCCCCCACACAACACACACATGCTCCCCAGTGGCCAGATGCCTGCAATTTCAAGTCTGTCTAATTATTTACATCTCTGGTATCACAGAGTTATATGAATATTCATATAATCAAGTCTGCACATAAAGGTACAGCAACTAGTCGGTGTGTGTGTGTGTGTGTGTGTGTGTGTGTGTGTGTGTGTGTGTGTGTGTGTGTGTGTGTGTGTGTGTGTGTGTGTAGGCTACATGTTATTCCCTACATTATGGGGACCAAATGTCCTCACAAGGGTAGTAATACCAGTAATTTTTGACCTTGTGAAGACTTTTTTTGGTCCCTATGTGGAAAATACAAATAAATTTGGCTTATAAATCATACAAAATTAAGTTTTTAGAATCTTTTTAAAAATGCAGAACGTTTTCTGTGATGGGTAGGTTTAGGGGGCAAGATATACAGTCTGTACAGTTTATAAATCATTATATACCAACGTGCGTGCGTGCGTGTGCGTGTATGTGTGCGTGTGTCTATGCGTGTGTGTGCGTGCGTGCGTGCGTGTGCATGTATGTGTGCGTGTGTCTATGCGTGTGTGTGCGTGCGTGTGTGTGTGTGTGTCCTGGTACATGTTCTGTAGTCTCAGCTCAACATGAAACATTCACTAATGGTCTGATGCATATTGCACTTAAAAGTGTTCCCGAAAGGACTGTTCTCTTCTTATTGGCTGTCTTTATGCAATTTCCGTGAGTCAGGGCGCAGTTTCTGATCGATCTGCCGTGATACAGTGTTTCCCATTCATAGTTCCCAAAGCTGCTTCCCAGGTGAAATTAATCACTAGATTGTCCCATTTTTAGTATGTTGATGTGCTTGCTTAGGGGCCATTCACACATAATGCGTTTTTCATTCCACTGCGCTGCTTTTTCATTGATTTTCAACTTAAATGTGCAAGACGACCGGCTTTACTCGGTGTGCTCACGTCTCGCATCTTGTGCATTATAAAAACGCAGTGCAGCGCAAGTTAAAAGTTCAACAAAGTTAAACTCATCTCTAGATCTTGTGTTTTTTTTTTCCATTGCACTGACCTGTGTCTCACATTTTTATCCGCAAAAACTTGTTCTGCATGAATGGCCCTATAGTGAGCCACAGTTATGTTCCTGAATATATGTTGCAGCATATTAAATTTAACTAAATAAGGACCCTACTCTGTTTTGTTTATTACCATGAAGTTTCTTTGAAACAAGCTGCATTGTATAAAGTCACTATTTAATCACTATGTGATTCGACATACTGAACTTTATTTGTTAAAAATCATATTTTCTAGCCAAATTTCAAAAGAAAAAATCCACCAATCTAAAAATCACTTTAAAAACGCCACAAAACTCCTTGTTGAATTATTTTTACATTTAAAATAATTCCAGAACCAAGATTCCTGATTTTCTCGTTTTATTGTTATGCCAACCCTAAGTATGAACATTAGCAATGCTTTTCCACTTAAATGCAATTGAAGTACACAATATTCAATACTTAATCCGATCAGAAACTCTTAGTGTCTGGGTTTCTGTGGCGTTTGAGTGCAAGTGAATCAGGTGTCATGTTGTATTATTCAAAACAAGATGGACAACGACACAAACCCATCAGCGTCGAGAGGGACCCTGAGCGCTCTCATACGTGTTTATGCAAAACATACTCAAACACACACTTCTCCAGAGATGACAACAGGGATTGGAGGATTGCAGATAAAAGTCTGACCTCTGATCAGCCTCCGTCTGCTTTTTACATGAACGCCTCGTGCTGTGACGCAACCACGGTTAACCCAAGCGCAAGGCCTTGCCAATATTACAAGTGACACCACAAATTCTGTGACCTTCTCATAAATCAGATCCAATTAATTCCTCTTACATCATCGACCCATGTCATGATTGTTTTAATCCCATATTCTGTGACTCTTGAACATGAGAGAGGATATTGCCTGCAAACACAGTTACTCTTCTGTACTAGTTGGGTAATGACTCATACATGACTTGTACACAAGAAAGACAATGTCTCGAACTGCTTATTAAAGCGTTGGTTTTCAACTGGTGGGTTGGAGATCTGTCATGATAGAGTTGTGGACATATTTTATATATGTAACAAATGTAGACTAAGAGCTGTGCATGTAAACCTCACTCCCCTGGCCTCATTTCTTTCCATATGTTGTAATTGATCACAACTTGCAATAATTGCTTTAATGAGCTCATTGTTTCTGCCTAAATTAATACATGATGTTGGTTAACTGCATGCACAGCAAACATGTTGTTGGCACAACTTACCTAGTCTCAGCCTCAGACGTCACGCCCACGGAACGTTGGCTAAACGTCTGATGCATATGGTACACTTAACTGGAAACACTTCAGGAATGTCGAAGTCGTCATCTGATTGGTTGAATTTTATCGGATTTCCGGGGAGCGCGAGTGTCGCTGTAACGGTTATCAGCTGGAGTGCCCTTGAGAGCCACCTGAGGGCACTCCACTTCAGACTATCTTTTGTTCACTCACTACTACATTTCCCATAATTCACGCCCGGACTCATCATCCCTGATTATCACATTCACCTGTGTCTCATTATATTGTTTAGTTCACTCCATATAAGCCTGGTTCACCTCATCATTCCCTGTGAAGTCTTGTATGTTATTCCACTGCATTTCTGAGCATTTCCTTTGTTGTGTTTGTTCTGGTTCTTGATCTCTGCCCGTGTCCTGGTTTTCCCGTTCCTGCCTCACCCTCTGGATTTGTCTGTTTGTTTGGATTGCCTGCCTGTGTATGACCTTTGCCTGGATTCTGATTACGATTTGGATTATCTTGAATAAACTGCATTTGGATCCTCAACCTTCGTGTCTTGAAGCAGTTTGTGACAGTCGCGTTTTTTTCGGTCCACCGGGAAACAAAGCGCAGACTTGTGATTGTGAAGAAAAACTGTTGTGTTTATTTAAGTGACAATGAGCATTTATCAAGATCAGCTAAACGTAGGATTCTCAAAAGTATGCGAGGTTCACGGCATAGACTCTTTAAGAGATGTCCAGGAGTTTTGTTTGAGGCACTTAGTGGAGACAAAAAGAGATATTTTAGCCTGTTTGCCGACGGGATTTGGGAAGAGTATTCCCAAATGTATGTCAGCATTTAGAAGGATTCCCAGCAGATCCAATTTTACTAGTTGTGTGTCCCCTCCTATCTATTAGGGAAGATCAAGTGAAGTACCTAACTGCGAAGGGTATATCAGCCGCGTTTGCGGGCAAACATGAAACAACAGATGCCGGTCTGTTGTCACGCCGTCTGTTGTTGTGGGGACATTTCCACGCCCCGAAACGTGACGCTGAACGAAACGAACTGTAATTGGTTGTTTGACATGTCGGTCAAACGGCCTTATGGGCGGGCCTTGACCAAAGAAAGCTGCTATGAATTCTAGACCTTCAGCCGTCAGTCTGAAGGTCTGGCTACGCGAGACTACAACTTACCCAACCTCCTATCAACGTTTTAACAACATGGCAAAAAGGTTGCTACAACTACGTTGTGTGGTGAAGGTTGTTACAGCGTTGACACAGTGTTGACATTAACCCACCGTTCAGGGCCGTAAGGTTGTGCCAAGGGTGTCTGGACAACCACTGGAAGACATATGTAGGCTTCTCCCCAGCAAACACATTTACGTCTGTGACATGTTGCATTTCTGCTATGGCAACGTCGCTGTCTACATGCTCGCAACATTGTAACAATGTAGAATTGTAAGACGCGACAGGGCTGTAGCAACGTTGTTGCGCGACATTCAGCAACTGAGAGATGACGTTCTGACAAAAATGTTTTTTGCTATATAGGCCTATATACACTCACCTAAAGGATTATTAGGAACACCTGTTCAATTTCTCATTAATGCAATTTTCTAATCAACCAATCACATGGCAGTTGCTTCAATGCATTTAGGGGTGTGGTCCTGGTCAAGACAATCTCCTGAACTCCAAACTGAATGTCAGAATGGGAAAGAAAGGTGATTTAAGCAATTTTGAGCGTGGCATTGTTGTTGGTGCCAGACGGGCCGGTCTGAGTATTTCACAATCTGCTCAGTTACTGGGATTTTCACACACAAACATTTCTAGGGTTTACAAAGAATGGTGTGAAAAGGGAAAAATCCCGTTTGCGGCAGTCCTGTGGGTGAAAATGCCTTGTTGATGCTAGAGGTCAGAGGAGAATGGGCCGACTGATTCAAGCTGATAGAAGAGCAACTTTGACTGAAATAACCACTCGTTACAACCGAGGTATGCAGCAAAGCATTTGTGAAGCCACAACACGCACAACCTTGAAGCGGATGGGCTACAACAGCAGAAGACCCCACCGGGTACCACTCATCTCCACTACAAATAGGTAAAAAAAAAGAGGCTACAATTTGCAAGAGCTCACCAAAATTGGACAGTTGAAGACTGTAAAAATGTTGCCTGGTCTGATGAGTCTCGATTTCTGTTGAGACATTCAGATGGTAGAGTCAGAATTTGGCGTAAACAGAATGAGAACATGGATCCATCATGCCTTTTTACCACTGTGTAGGCTGGTGGTAGTGGTGTAATGGTGTGGGGGATGTTTTCTTGGCACACTTTAGGCCCCTTAGTGCCAATTGGGCATCGTTTAAATGCCACGGCCTACCTGAGCATTGTTTCTGACCATGTCCATCCCTTTATAGCCACCATGTACCCATCCTCTGATGGCTACTTCCAGCAGGATAATACACCATGTCACAAAGCTCGAATCATTTCAGATTGGTTTCTTGAACATGACAATGAGTTCACTGTACTAAAATGGCCCCCACAGTCACCAGATCTCAACCCAATAGAGCATCTTTGGGATGTGGTGGAACGGGAGCTTCGTGCCCTGGATGTGCATCCCACAAATCTCCATCAACTGCAAGATGCTATCCTATCAATATGGGCCAACATTTCTAAAGAATGCTTTCAGCACCTTGTTGAATCAATGCCACGTAGAATTAAGGCAGTTCTGAAGGTGAAAGGGGGTCAAACACAGTGTTAGTATGGTGTTCCTAATAATCCTTTAGGTGAGTGTATATTCCCCATTTAGCATTTTATGTTTTAATGTTAATTTTAATTATTCAGATGTAATTATATACTTTTTAAATATTGTTTATACTTATTATTATTTAATGGGGCTAAATTAGCCTAATTATAATCAACACCTGCAAGTGTACACTTTGAAGAGTAAAAATGACAGAAGGTTACGTTAATTCAACTTTATCAAGCATATGGTAATCAAATTGCACTTCCAAAAGTCATACATTTGTGAAAAAAGAAAAAAGCTAAATAAACAAATATACACATTTCTTTTAAGTATAATACATAAAACATAAAAAGCAAAGATTAGAACATTAATGAACAGAACCGGGTTCTGTACATGGCAGACAGTATAAAGCCGGGTGATTAAGGTCGTAACCGGAAAGAAACGAATGTGACTAAATAGCAGACAAATCAAATGAAAAACTAAACAGTGCGAGTGTCACGTTTCTGTGTGTTTAAGTTATGTTTTGAGATCTTGTTTCCCCCTGTCTTTGTGGTTTTTGGTTTAGTCCTGTTAAGTTTTCCCGCTCCTCGTTTGTGTTCAGTTTTATCACCTGTGTTCAGTTAATCATTCAATCATTCCATGTGTATTTAAGCCCTGTGTTTTCTCCCAGTGTTGGTCGATCGTCGTCTATGTATGGTTGTGTGTGAACCTTGAAGTCCTGGAGTTTTGTTCTTGTTTCATTTTGGAAAGTTTCATTTTGTCATTAAATATATTATCTTTGAAATTCCGTGCCCTCGTCTTCAGTCACCTGCACAGCAACCCTGACAGAACGATCGACCTACAACAAAAGATGGAAGGCTGGAAGCAGGCCTTCATGGGAACCCGGATGGCCGTATTTCGCGGGACCCGTGGAGGTCGTAGAAGGGGATGTGATCGAGTTCTGGTGGTCCCGAGTCCAGTATGGCCTGAGCCCATCGCATGCCCGCCAAAGCCTGAGCCCATGGCATGCCCGTCAGAGCCTGACCCTTTTGACGACCTACCTGAGCTTCTTCCCCCAGAGCCTTCACAGCTGGTCCCGTCCAGCCTAGTCAAGCCTTCACCACTGGTCCCGTCCAGTCCAGTCAAGCCTTCACCGCTGGTCCCGTCCAGCCCAATCAAGCCTTCACCGCTGGTCCCGTCCAGCCCAGTCAAGCCTTCACCGCTGGTCCCGTCCAGCCCAGTCAAGCCTTCGCCGCTGGTCCCATCCAGCCCAGTTGAGCCTTCGCCGCTGGTCCCGTCCAGCGTCCAGCCAGAGACCGTCCAGCCAGAGACCGTCCAGCCAGAGACCGTCCAGCCAGAGACCGTCCAGCCAGAGACCGTCCAGCCAGAGACCGTTGCCTGCCCACCAGAGTATGAAGCTAGCCCCAAGCTCCCTGATGTGCTGGCCCCGTCCAGTTCCGAGTCCCCTGATGTGCTGGCCCCGTCCAGTTCCGAGTCCCATGATGTGCTGGCCCCGTCCAGTTCTGAGTCCCATGATGCACCAGAGCCAGAGCCCGTTGACCCAGCGCCAGACCCAGAGCCCGTTGACCCAGACCCAGAGCCCGTTGACCCAGACCCAGAGCCCGTTGACCCAGACCCAGAGCCCGTTGACCCAGACCCCGTTGACCCAGCGCCCATTGATGTCAAGTCTGTTTCCGTTCCTGAACCTGTCCTTCTCCCCAAGAAAATTTTGGGGGGGGGCTATACGCCTTCGCCGTGGCCGGCCAAAGATCCACGGAGGCCTGGAAAAATAACACCGCCGTGGCCACCTGATGGGTCCTCACCGCCATGGCCACCTGAAGGGTCCTCACCGCCATGGCCACCCGAAGGGTCCTCACCGCCATGGCCACCCGAAGGGTCCTCACCACCATGGCCACCTGAAGGGTCTTCACCACCACGGCCACCTGAAGGGTCTTCACCGCCGTGGCCACCTGAACAGCCTGCACCGTCGTGGCCACGCCCACAGCCTGCTCCGCCCTGGAGGCTTCCCGGACCTGCACCATGCCCTCGTCAGCCTCCAGGGCGCCCACCCTCCCACCCCTTTGGATGTTATACGGCGCGAGGACGCACCTTTGGGGAGGGGGGAGGTAGTGTCACGTTTCTGTGTGTTTAAGTTATGTTTTGAGATCTTGTTTCCCCCTGTCTTTGTGGTTTTTGGTTTAGTCCTGTTAAGTTTTCCCGCTCCTCGTTTGTGTTCAGTTTTATCACCTGTGTTCAGTTAATCATTCAATCATTCCATGTGTATTTAAGCCCTGTGTTTTCTCCCAGTGTTGGTCGATCGTCGTCTATGTATGGTTGTGTGTGAACCTTGAAGTCCTGGAGTTTTGTTCTTGTTTCATTTTGGAAAGTTTCATTTTGTCATTAAATATATTATCTTTGAAATTCCGTGCCCTCGTCTTCAGTCACCTGCACAGCAACCCTGACAGCGAGCGAGGCTACATTAGTCACATTAGAAAATGACGTTGTAGGTTGTGTTTGAGTAATTACGTATCTTATTATTCAAGATGCGTAAGGTAGGCTAAATTAGGTAGGCTAAATTAAACGCAATACTCATATATCCTTGCTCGATGAAGAATGAGACAACACAATGAGCCCAGCGGGTGGTTAAAATTTAAAAGGCTGATATTCGCGCTTCAGGGCAGTGACGAGTACATATGTCTTCCAGTGGCTGTCCAGACACCCTCGATGTCTCCTCCGCGCTGTTGGCCAATGGTGGCGGCCATCTTGTCACAGGCTGCTCGCTCGCTCGTAACATTGTGTTTATGGTGCATGTAATTTTTAAATAACCATAACTTGCTCAATTTTCTACCGATTTTCAAACGGGTTGGTTCGTTATAAACATCAGAGATGTAGTTATGACACTGCACACTTATGGATAATTATGTATTAATTAATGTAACATCCATTATAGGCTATTATAGCCACGTTAATAACGTTAGTAAGAAACCAAACCTTTTGTAAATCCGTCCAGATTTCAGCGAGATAAAAGTATTTGTGTTTGTGCAGATAACTCACCTTACATTAACCCTGCCTGTGACAAGATGGCCGCCGGTGATGACGATAGAGACTCTGCCGTAAGACATCTAGCCTTTATATAGATATCTATGGTCCAGACACCCTCGGCACAACCTTACGGCCCTGAACGGTGGTTTAATATCAACATTGTGACAACGCTGTAACTACCTTCACCACACAATGTAGTTATAGCAACCTTTTGGGCATGTTGTTAAAACGTTGTTAGAAAGTTGTGCCAGCGGTCTGTGTTTGCTGGGTCGTCACTGCCCTGAAGCGCGAACCAGCCTTTTAAATTACAACCGCCCGCTGGGCTCATTGTGTTGTCTCATTCTTCATCGAGCAAGGATACGTGAGTATTGCGTTTAGTTTACCTCAGCTAAATAAGATAAGAAATTATTCAAACTCAACCTACAACTTCATTTTCTAATGTGTCTAATGCTCGCTCGCACTGTTTAGTTTTTCATTTGATCTGTCTGGCAGACTAAAGACTAATAACAGACTGTTGATCTTTGAATAAAAATATGTTTGGTTCACGAGAACGAGACCGAGCTCGTAATAAAACAAGAATCAACATTGACTTGGCTTTGAAGATGGGAAGAACTGAAGGATTTGAAATTTTGTAAAAGCGATGAAGAGATGGTGTTTTTATTACCCAACAGATGAGTAAAGTATTTTATTGGACATATAAATAGCCATATGTATCTCTCTAACAGAGTTCATTATAAAGCATTATCTGTTGTGATGGCTCATTTCATTACGGTTGTTGTAGCGCTGTGCTGGACTTTATTTTAAGGAAGTAGCGTGTGTATTAATGGGTAAAGATACAGTAACGTCTTCAGCTAGTCAGCCTGAGATTATTTCCATCTAAACTGGTTTATATCTCTTAGACATATAGTGAATGTTTTATGAGCAGTTTAATCATATTCATCCGGTCATTTGATGGCCTTGCCTTATGTTTGAGCCTTTGTTGAGACTTTGCAGCAGTTGGTCATTAAACCATTCCTGATGTCAGATGAAGTGGTCATTGACAGTGAACATGAGTGTGCATACGCATTTTGGCTAGCTCTGTCAAATCTTGTCAAGTCACACCATCTGTTATGATACAGTCTTGTCTCAGCCATGAATAATCACACACTGTTTACTACAAACAGCTGCTTATTATATGTGGGTGTTTTTGAAATACTTTCATATGATACTTTTGTATAATGCGGTTCAGTGAGATTCTCCAGACTGACTGAAACCCATAAATCTTGAGCTATTGAACAATTAATTTAAAAAGAGCTCATTAGAGTTTATGTGGTGATTACATGAAACCTATGGATAGGTTTTATAACTGGATTTTATACATTTATAACATATTAACTTTTTTTCAGTTATTTTTGTATATTTTTCAATGTATGTGTTTATTAATCCATAATTGACTTCAAAAGCCTTGTGGGTTATGTGCAATACACTTCCGCATTCTCACATCACTTCCAGTTCAGGTCTTTTAAATGTTGTTTCTTTAATATAAAGCGGTTTTACACGAGTGGCCTTCAGAGGAGCCAGCAAAGATGAGTATAACCGATGTCCATCGCATATGCAGATTTATATCTAAAAGTTTTTTTTTTCTTCTCACTGACATTTAGATATTTAAATCGAATAATATGGCAAAAATAAAAAGAACTAACTACTGGTGGTAAGATGAGATTTGGTAGATCGGATCACAAGTAGACGAGAGAGACGCACACCTGTTTACATCTGGTGTTTTAATACGTCACTTTTGTCCACTTTCATTCACTTCTGTCCTGATTTCTTCGAGGGGAGGATCTATGGGCGGGTAAACACGTTTTTTCAGATCTTTCGATAATAATAATTTATTATCTATCTAATGGACAAAATAAGCTTGTCTAATTTACATATGAACGCGCATGGAAACTACGTAAAAACACACAGAGCATCAGCTTTAGTTTCTGCTCTGACAGAATCGACATCAGCCGAACGCTGTGTGTGAGTGTTAGAAATCAGGAATGGTGAGAGAACATTGTGTTTGATAAGTTTTTCATCCTCAAACTAAACTTAGGTCTCCAGCCGACAAAGTTTAAACCCGTCTGTCTAACCGCTTCCCATAATGTTAAGCGTGGAGAGAAGACGACCTTTTGTGGCTGTTTGAACACATTCGTCCACATGAGTGTTTACACTACGAAAGTAATCCGTCTAATGCGTTTTCAACTCCCTCTGGAAGTGTCCAAAAGTGGACAAGCTCAAAATGTTTTGGGCCCTGTTTACACGAGAACGATTCCGGGTGAAAACGTAAAAAATATTTTATCGGATGTGCCTTTCGTTTACACGGCGACGGCGTTTTTGGGGCTTAAAAACGCAAAAAAGTGAAACCACCCTCCAGAGTGGAAATCTTAAAAACGCTCCACCGTCGCGTTCCCGTCTAAAGGGTAAAAACGCAAATCTGCTCACGTTGGCTCTCGTCGCGTGCACGTTTACGTCACAGGCATGCGCCAGTACAGGAAAATAACAACCAACATGTCGGATTATTTCCATACGTCGGACCTTCAAGTTGCCCTAGCAGCTCTGATAAACGTACAAGAGTCTTTTCTGCAGTTGTACAAAATATTCTCAGATATTGGTGTTGTTGTGTGGCAGTGCTTCACATTGCCACCTAGCCGCCTGGAGTGCACACTACAACGAACTACACTTTTACGTAACCGTATGCACGCGGATTTCCCCCCCATAACGCTCGTCTAAACACAGAATAAAAAGTGATAACGCAACGCCACTTTTGCGTTTTCTCTTCAGATCGTTTCCGTGTAAACATAGCCTTAGACCCCGTTTACACCTGTATTTATCGTCGTCAACTTGTGATCCGATCGAGCAAAAGCATCTTAATACCAGGAAGCAGATTACCTTAAAGTAGATACTTCTGTCACTTTACACTTTGTATAGTGGGAAGTGACAGAGAATTTAGCAATAAAACGCCACAAAAAACATGCTACATATACAGTAGTTATTTTTTCACCATGTACATTTATTCAGCTATTTACTATTAGTGAAATAAATCACAGAAATTCATCTTTCACCTTTTTTCACTGATAAAATGGCATGTCTGTAGTTAATTTTACCTTTTTAAATTACATCTTCTTTGTTTCTTTCTTTTACCAGATACCGTACTTCCTTTAAATGTACAAAACATTTTAAATTGAATTAAACTAAATTTTATATCAAAGTTCACCCCAAACTCTAAGAATATTGCTTCACTTCACAAAAAAGAAGCTTTGCGAGAGTTTTTGGCACTATAGGATGCTGGAAAAGGATATTAGAGAGAGAGAAAGACTGGGAAAGAGTCGATGGCACTATATCTGTGAACTGCTCTCAGTGGGACCGGGCTCTCTGTCTTCATTGATGTCTGTACCAAGTGTAAATCCCTCTTTAAAAAAACCTTGGCAAGATGCCTCTCTTTCTCCCTGTCGCTCTGCTTTCGCCTTACTTCTGGAGCATAAGCAACTAATCTCTCTCTGTTTCACTGTGATATGACAACCGAGCTATTGTCCTTGTATAAGGCATCTGATTGGCTGAGCAGCTGTGTCTCATTCAGCATGTTCTGGGTCTCTTAATTGCTTTAGGGTTTCCACCGCTACAGATTTCCCCCAGTTCAACTCTGATCTGCTTTCTGTTCCACTTTCTGTTTCCTACTCTCTACTCCTTCCTTTATCTACATCCCTCCTTTTCTTATCCTCTCACTCATCTCCGTCTCACTCTCTCCAGCTTTTCTCTTCTCGCTTCATGAGGCGTGATGATGCTAGATCCAAATGTAGCTTCTTACTCTCTAGTATCAGTGCAGTGTTTCACACTTTACATTGACTTCTACTAAATAGAATTTTTCACTTAAAGCGATTAAAATTCTGTCATTCATTTCTCACCATCATGTCGTTCCAAACCTGTAAGACTTTCATTCATCTTCGGAAACACAAATGAAGATCTTTTTGATCAAATCTGAGAGATTTCTGTCCCTCTGTTGACAGCTACGCAACTGACACTTGAAAAAGACTCAATCGCTTTATATGATGAACAGATCGAACTAAGGCTTTTATTCACATATAAACAGTCATCATCTCACACATCAGATCTGGTAAACGGAAGCTCAAACATGTTCGCTTGACGTGCAAGAACCAATGAGATTCATTTGTGTTACGCATCACGTTTGAGCTTCAGCAAGAACCAATGAGGTTCATTCTTGTGTTACGCATCACGTTTGAGCTTCAGCAAGAACCAATGAGGTTCATTCCTGTGTTACGCATCACGTTTGAGCTTCAGCAAGAACCAATGAGGTTCATTCCTGTGTTACGCCTCACGTTTGAGCTTCAGCAAGAACCAATGAGGTTCATTCCTGTGTTACGCATCACGTTTGAGCTTCAGCAAGAACCAATGAGGTTCATTCCTGTGTTACGCCTCACGTTTGAGCTTCTGCAAGAACCAATGAGGTTCATTCTCGTGTTACGCAGAACCAGAGCCATATAGAGAGAGAGTTGCGACAACTCCATTCACTCCAATGGAACGTTTTTTTACAGCAATGGCGGCTCGCGGAGCCTCTCAATAGTTCCCGGAAGTAGCAGCCGCGCCGTAGAGTTACAGCAGAACAGACCGTTTGTGATGCACTTTTAAAAGGTAAGACGTTTAAAGAATAAGATTGTATATTATCAGTACATCTGAATCAAATTTACTTGTAACTTGAACTGTATTAAAGCATGCTAGTTGATTATTGCTCTCTAGTTTTAGGGGACGTTATCAGGTAAAATAAAGGTAATTGGATAAAGTTAGTACTGCATAACAAACCACGAACAGCATATTAATGTTTAAACCCGTTCTATTAATGCATGTTTATCCTTTGTGTAATAAGAGGGAAATACTTCTAAACGTAGGTTAAATATAACATTGGGGAGTGTGATAGTTAATTGATAAAATGAGAATATCGGTTTTATTCCAAATTAAATGTGCAATAACGTGGAAAAATCCTTATTTTAGATTTCATATTTGAGTAAGGAAAAACGTATGGTTGGCGTTTTTTATTCATTTTTTATTCATTGTGTTTTTGTTGACTATTACCTGTCTATATTATGATTTAGCCCAGCTGATTTGTATTGATGGGAAAGGAAGATGAAATAAGTAAGATTAAAAAACATGCTTAAAACGGCAGCAAGCCGTGTTCTAGATCAAATCACACTAGGCTAAATGGGGTATTATAAATACCATAACTGTATTATATACTAACTCCTATATATAATTTATCCCGTTTTTTGTTTCCTTTATCTCTTTCAACACAAGAAGCACAAAGGGGATTCAGTGGATCCTGAAGACTCCTGCACTGACGCTGTACCCTCACCTTCAGTCTCAGCTCCTTGGATTTTGCAAGACTTTATGCTCCTTATTTTTAATAAACCTTAAACTTCCCAGTGTTGGTCTTTGTGGAAAAAGTGCAGATACACCTAAGTATGATTAGCACAAAATGTTTAGTTCTATTTAGATTGCTCCTGACTTTTAGAGCATATTTTCTGTCTGACAGTACAAGAACAACATAGAGGAAAGGCCAGACAACATGCTTGACGTGCAGTCTATTAGACATTTATAAATCCCATTGTGCTAATTCAGTGCAAAAGTGTATATATATATATATATATATATATATATATATATATATATATATATATATATATATATATATATATATATACACTACCGGTCAAAAGTTTTAGATCGGTAAGATTTTTTATGTTTTTAAAAGAAGTCTCTTCTGCTCACCAAGGCTGCAATTGCAACTGCAAATATTTGATAAAAAAAATACACACAAAAAAAGTAATATTGTGAAATATTATTACAATTTAAAACAGCGGTTTTCTATGTGAATATATAGTGAAGTGTAATTTATTCCTGTGATCAAAGCTGAATTTTCAGCATCATTACATTACATCATTACAGTCTTCAGTGTCACATGATCCTACAGAAATTATTATAATATGATGCTCAAGAAACATTTATGATTATTATCCATGTTGAAAACAGTTTTTTACATTTTTATTTCAGGATTCTTTGATGAATAGAAAGTTCAAAAGAACAGAATTGATCTGAAATGTAAAGCTTTTGTAACATTAATCGCTACCATTCAAAAGTTTGGGGTCAGTAAGAATTTATTTTTTATTTTTTGGGGGAAAGAAATTAGAAAATACTTTTATTCATCAAGGATGAGTTAAATTGATCAAAAGTTACAGTAAAGACATTTATAATAAAAGATTATATTTTAAATAAATGCTGTTCTTTTGAACTTTCTATTCATCATAGAATCCTGAAATAAAAATGTAAATTTTCAACATGGATAATAATCATAAATGTTTATTGAGCATCATATAATAATTTCTGTAGGATCATGTGACACTGAAGACTGGAATAATGATGCTGTAAATTCAGCTTTGATCACAGGAATAAATTACACTTTACTATATATTCACATAGAAAACCGCTGATTTAAATTGTAATAATTCACAAAATTACTGGGGTTTTTTTGTATTTTTTTTATCAAATAATTGCAGCCTTGGTGAGCAGAAGAGACTTCTTTTAAAAACATAAAAAATCTTACCGTCTAAAACTTTTGACCGGTTATATATATATATATATATATATATATTTTTTTTCATGAATTTACCAAATTATGTTAAGGAAATGTACTTGGATACCTGGGAAATAATGTATGTGTGTGTGTGTGTATAATCATGTTTTGTTTTAAAATGAAATATATTATGTATTCATTTATATAGTAATAAGTGCATATATATATAGGTCAAATGTATATATATTTAGGTCATTGACAAATAAATGTTTTTTTTTTAAATCTTTTCAAAACTGATGTAATGTATATATTTTTTGTCATGAACAATGTATTTGAACAAGTTTCAGTTGAACATTTCTAAGTGTTTAAATTCACCTGAAAGTGTACCAACATACCCATACTTGAAAGCAGTTTTTACCAGTATTTGATCGAGATCTACAAGGATCATTATGGCTCCTCTGGACAATGCATTATCATGCACACTGCAATTACCATAATAAGAGAGCCATGTTTGCAGTTGTGCCCCCCGGCATACAAATTGCTAGACAAAAGGTTTTCAATTATCAGCTATAAATCTACTGAAATGTATAAAATTTGTTTATATGAAAGGTTAAAATGATGCCATAGAATTCCATTTAAATTTGTATTTTAGTCTGTTCATTTGTGACATCATAAAGTGATGTATGTCATGAATTTACCAAATTATGTTAAGGAAATGTACTTGGACACCTGGGAAATAATGTATGTGTGTGTGTGTGTGTATAATCATGTTTTGTTTTAAAATGAAATATATTATGTATTCATTTATATAGTAATAAGTGCATAAGCATTGTAAACATTACAATGAATGCAATTTTACATTTTACTTGTTTGCAATGGCTTTTTAAGACAATCACCTGTTTCCTGCAAGTCTCCTGTCCTTGTGAAACCATAGTGAACATTAAATGATAACCCTTAAATAACATACAAGTTTAAGAACACAAAAATACTTCAAAACAACTGCAAAACGGTCTTTAACCAAGGTAAAGTTAGGCAGAAAATTTGTTAACAAAGGCAGGCAACGCTGGTTGACCACAATAAACATTAAATATCAGCAGATTTTTATCTTTTAAAAACAATATTGATGTAACTACATATACATACTACATCCAAATGTCAATGTATTATATAAATATTGTAAAGCAACGCATTTATTGACTACAAACTACCAAAAATCACAGTTCAGCTCTCTACCTCCATCGATTTGAATTGGCGCTGAAGCACTTCCTGGAACTATCTGAGGTCTACGCGAATCACGTGACAACCAAGCATTTAGAACTTCCGTTGTCGCAACTCTCTCTTTATATGGCTCTGGTTTGAGCTTCAGCAAGAACCAATGAGGTTCATTCCTGTGTTACGCATCACGTTTGAGCTTCAGCAAGAACCAATGAGGTTCATTCTCGTGTTACGCATCACGTTTGAGCTTCAGCAAGAACCAATGAGGCTCATTCTCGTGTTACGCATCACGTTTGAGCTTCAGCAAGAACCAATGAGATTCATTCCTGTGTTACGCATCACGTTTGAGCTTCAGCAATAACCAATGAGGTTCATTCTCGTGTTACGCATCACGTTTGAGCGTCAGCAAGAACCAATGAGGTTCATTCTCGTGTTACGCATCACGTTTGAGCTTCAGCAAGAACCAATGAGGTTCATTCCTGTGTTACGCATCACGTTTGAGCTTCAGCAAGAACCAATGAGGTTCATTCTCGTGTTACGCATCACGTTTGAGCTTCAGCAAGAACCAATGAGGTTCATTCTCGTGTTACGCATCACGTTTGAGCTTCAGCAAGAACCAATGAGGTTCATTCTCGTGTTACGCATCACGTTTGAGCTTCAGCAAGAACCAATGAGATTCATTCCTGTGTTACGCATCACGTTTGAGCTTCAGCAATAACCAATGAGGTTCATTCTCGTGTTACGCATCACGTTTGAGCTTCAGCAAGAACCAATGAGGTTCATTCTCGTGTTACGCATCACGTTTGAGCTTCAGCAAGAACCAATGAGGTTCATTCTCGTGTTACGCATCACGTTTGAGCTTCAGCAAGAACCAATGAGGTTCATTCTCGTGTTACGCATCACGTTTGAGCTTCAGCAAGAACCAATGAGGTTCATTCCTGTGTTACGCATCACGTTTGAGCTTCAGCAAGAACCAATGTGGTTCATTCTCGTGTTACGCATCACGTTTGAGCTTCAGCAAGAACCAATGAGGTTCATTCCTGTGTTACGCATCACGTTTGAGCTTCAGCAAGAACCAATGAGGTTCATTCCTGTGTTACGCATCACGTTTGAGCTTCAGCAAGAACCAATGAGGTTCATTCCTGTGTTACGCATCACGTTTGAGCTTCAGCAAGAACCAATGTGGTTCATTCTCGTGTTACCAGTGGTTAAATTGGGCCGGGGCTCTCCGGGGCTCAGCCCCGGCACATAAGCCTGCTCGTTTGCAGTCAGTTGCCTACTAGAAATTATGTCACATACAATTTGATGAAAGTGATGCTTTTGAAAACATATTTCTGACAATAAATGAAAGATTTTTGAAATGGCATGTCTATTTTGTCTCGGCGGAGCTGAGATGAGAACAATCGGAACACGGCCGTAATTTTGTTCAGCTGCTTAATCTCGTTGTCAGTCGACCATGATCGCGCACCGCTCGCGCATGCGCATCTGACACGGATAAATGTACGCAGCAATAATGAATGTTCCTGGGAGACCATGGTTGCGCGGGATGTGGATGTTCCAGAAATGTCAAAAAAAAAGTGCCCTGGCCTTGAATGACAAGGTAAGGAAAATAAGACTAAATCAAAATTAAATAACCAGGACTAGGTTGACCATGTGATTTTTCTCAGGAGATGTTTTGAGCATTTTACTTCAGATACCGGATTATCAGCAAACTGCCAAGAGAACTGCTAATTTAACGTTAGCTGGCTAACGTTACTTAAAATAAACTAGCAATCTATTCAGTCAGCATATTTGTATTTGATCTGTGTGAATTACAGAAATATAAGACTTGCTAGACCTAAGTTACTTTTAGCTACCAAGCTCTGTGGTTAATGAAAATTAAATCAAACATTTATTCTCCAACTTTCAGAGATAAATTGAAATGAGTGGAGCATATCCACCCAAGAAGAGGAAACTGACTTACTTCTTCAAAAGGTGGGGTGATATTCCAGACATGTTTAGCATGACTAGCTCTGTAACATGTTGGCAGTAGAGATGGGACAGTATGAAAATGATCAAAATGATCACAGTGTTCGGTATTATTGCGGTATTTTTAAAAGTGTGTTCAATATGTTCAGAAAGCACTGACAGCCTGTCAGTGACAGGCCTACACAAGCTGAACTAGTTTCAAAAAGTGTAACAGTGCTTAATATATTACAAAAATATAGGCAATATGCTTGTAAAAACTATTGAAAACGGTCTGAAACACTGCGAAATAACTTGAACCAGATATGTCTGGCTGAGATCCAGGAAGATTTATTTACAACTCCAACGTGAAGTCAACTATGAAGTTGTATTTGAGGTTACATGTGAAGTTGGTTGTGGTTCTAAAATATAAACAAATAATAATGCACAATAATAAGCATCTGACTTACTATGAAAATTATTTACCAGTACTAAATATTATAGCCACCAGCATACAAGAAACAATACTAAGAATTACATTAATTTCTCTGTAATAATTAACATAATTTTTACCGTTACACCGGCAATGATCTCATCCCTAGTTGGCAGCAGACTTTACAGTGATGTACTCAGCAGACTTACCAGATGATTTAATTGATATCATATCAACATTCTATTAATGTTAAAGTTACAGAGCACCTGGCGTGTAAGAAAAGGCAGACTAATACTGAGGTGTTTGCATACCAGCCATTGTGGGAAGTAATGAAGTTATAGATGAGTGATGAGTTATAGATGTGTGTTCTCTGTACTGTTTTTAAGAATGTGTATGAAATTAAATGTAAAATCAAAATTAAATTACAAAGGTAAAACACAAATAAATTCAAATGTTGATTGTAAAACTAACCAGTGTTATCATCATTTTTATATCTTAAAGCTGCAGTCCGCAGTTTTCGCCATCTCTGTTCGAAATCTGCAATTGCAGTTATTCGCGGAATTATCAACTTTACGTGGGTTGTGTAATGAGGCAACCACTGGAGCCAGAAATCAAAACTTTGCCTTTTTATGTGTGTGTGTGTGTGTGTGTGTGTGTGTGTGTGTGTGTGTGTGTGTGTGTGTGTGTGTGTGTGTGTGTGTGTGTGTGTGTGTGTGTGTGTGTGTGTGTGTGTGTGTGTGTGTGTGTGTGTGTGTGTGTGTGTGTGTGTGTGTGTGTGTTGTCGTAGTAAAGAGAGAGAATGGGAGAAGGAAGTTTGTATGAGGTGGACCTGGTCACCACAGACCCAAATCTTCTCAGCTGTTGCTACTGTCATATGCTGCACTGTCTCTCCATGTGGCACAATATGTTTAGCACATTGTATGGGTCACTATATCATAACAAGGTAATACAACGTGTAATCAAGTGATGACTGATTAGCAGTAATGTAAATGCTAAATGTCCTAATACCTGTTGCAAAGTAAATGCTCTTAACCTTGCAGTTTTTCACATATCATGTAATACTCAATTTCTCCATTTCTTTGCACAAAACTCTTCAGAAAGTGCTATTTAATGGTTTATTTTTCAAAAAAAAAAAAATCCCGGGGGGGCATGCCCCCGGACCCCCCTAGGGAGAGCACCCCCACTTAATAAATCCCAATTTAACCCCTGCGTGTTACGCATCACGTTTGAGCTTCAGCAAGAACCAATGAGGTTAATTCCTGTGTTACGCATCACGTTTGAGCTTCAGCAAGAACCAATGAGATTCATTCCTGTGTTACGCATCACGTTTGAGCTTCAGCAAGAACCAATGAGGTTAATTCCTGTGTTACGCATCACGTTTGAGCTTCAGCAAGAACCAATGAGATTCATTCCTGTGTTACGCATCACGTTTGAGCTTCAGCAATAACCAATGAGGTTCATTCTCGTGTTACGCATCACGTTTGAGCTTCAGCAAGAACCAATGAGGTTCATTCCTGTGTTACACATCACGTTTGAGCTTCAGCAAGAACCAATGAGGTTCATTCCTGTGTTACACATCACGTTTGAGCTTCAGCAAGAACCAATGAGGTTCATTCTCATGTTACGCATCACGTTTGAGCTTCAGCAAGAACCAATGAGATTCATTCCTGTGTTACGCATCACGTTTGAGCTTCAGCAATAACCAATGAGGTTCATTCTCGTGTTACGCATCACGTTTGAGCTTCAGCAAGAACCAATGAGGTTCATTCCTGTGTTACGCATCACGTTTGAGCTTCAGCAAGAACCAATGAGGTTCATTCTCGTGTTACGCATCACGTTTGAGCTTCAGCAAGAACCAATGAGATTCATTCCTGTGTTACGCATCACGTTTGAGCTTCAGCAAGAACCAATGAGGTTAATTCCTGTGTTACGCATCACGTTTGAGCTTCAGCAAGAACCAATGAGATTCATTCCTGTGTTACGCATCACGTTTGAGCTTCAGCAATAACCAATGAGGTTCATTCTCGTGTTACGCATCACGTTTGAGCTTCAGCAATAACCAATGAGGTTCATTCTCGTGTTACGCAGCACGTTTGAGCTTCAGCAAGAACCAATGAGGTTCATTCCTGTGTTACGCAGCACGTTTGAGCTTCAGCAAGAACCAATGAGGTTCATTCTCGTGTTACGCATCACGTTTGAGCTTCCCCAAGAACCAATGATGTTCATTCTCGTGTTACGCATCACGTTTGTGCTTCAGCAAGAACCAATGAGATTCATTCCTGTGTTACACATCACGTTTGAGCTTCAGCAAGAACCAATGAGGTTCATTCTCATGTTACGCATCACGTTTGAGCTTCAGCAAGAACCAATGAGGTTCATTCTCGTGTTACGCATCACGTTTGAGCTTCAGCAATAACCAATGAGGTTCATTCTCGTGTTACGCATCACGTTTGAGCTTCAGCAAGAACCAATGAGGTTCATTCTCATGTTACGCATCACGTTTGAGCTTCAGCAAGAACCAATGAGGTTCATTCCTGTGTTACGCATCACGTTTGAGCTTCAGCAAGAACCAATGAGGTTCATTCCTGTGTTACGCATCACGTTTGAGCTTCAGCAAGAACCAATGAGGTTCATTCTCGTGTTACGCATCACGTTTGAGCTTCAGCAATAACCAATGAGGTTCATTCTTGTGTTACGCATCACGTTTGAGCTTCAGCAAGAACCAATGAGGTTCATTCCTGTGTTACGCATCACGTTTGAGCTTCAGCAAGAACCAATGAGGTTAATTCTCGTGTTACGCATCACTTTTGAGCTTCAGCAAGAACCAATGATGTTCATTCTCGTGTTACGCATCACGTTTGTGCTTCAGCAAGAACCAATGAGGTTCATTCCTGTGTTACACATCACGTTTGAGCTTCAGCAAGAACCAATGAGGTTCATTCTCATGTTACGCATCACGTTTGAGCTTCAGCAAGAACCAATGAGGTTCATTCTCGTGTTACGCATCACGTTTGAGCTTCAGCAAGAACCAATGAGGTTCATTCTCGTGTTACGCATCACGTTTGAGCTTCAGCAAGAACCAATGAGGTTCATTCTCGTGTTACGCATCACGTTTGAGCTTCAGCAAGAACCAATGAGGTTCATTCTCGTGTTACGCATCACGTTTGAGCTTCAGCAATAACCAATGAGGTTCATTCTCGTGCATCAAGCAGGTTCGGTTGAGCTTCTGTTAATGTTCGCTGATCAACGTTTATATGTGAATAAAAGCCTAAATTCAATCTGTTCATCATATAAAGCGATCGAGTCTCTTCAGAACATTTGGACAAAACCACTCAACTATTAGTTTTATGATCTCTTTATGGACTTTTTGAAGCATCAAAGTGTCAGTTGCGTACACTGAAACATATTTCAAAATATCTTCTTTTGAGTTTGACAGAAGAAGGTCACACAGGTTTGGAACGACATGAGGGTGAGTAAATAATGACAGAGTTTTTATTTTTGTTTGAAATATCCCTTTAAGACATCTAGTATGTGTCTCCCCGGTGATTTCAGGTTTTACTATCCATGCGAGGACATTTGGTCTCCACATTGTCGGCAAAACCTGAGCCACACATGCACACACAGCTGAGCTGGCTGCTTTTTTAGGCAATAACAAGACATGATTTGCTCCTCAGTGGACTGGAAGAGGCAATTACATTATCGGACCTTAGATGGATTTTAGAAATCGCCTGAATAACACTTCTGCTAAGCCTTTAATCCAAATCGTGATAATGGGATGGTCGACTCCCTCAGCATGTACTTTTATGAGACTTGACCTTCCTTTTACAGTGTCGGACTGCAAGAAACTTCAGGTCAGCCATGACTGAAAATGCATACACGCACATAGACATGCAAAAATTAGCTTGTTCAATTTTGTTAAAGTTGAACTAGGGTTATCCTTGGATCACCATGTTCTCCATTATCCATCTTTGCTGGCTCCCTCCCCAACATTTCTGTCTCTCTCCATGTAATCTATTTATTTCTACACTCCTCATCATGATCCTTTCATCTCCTGGTTATAAAATGTTTCTATAACAGCAGGCCTTTTTAATCATACAAAAAAATAGCGTCTGCCTGTTAATCCTCTGACCAAATTACGCATTTATGTAACACTCTCGAACACTTCAATTAAAAAATAAAGAAATAAATCAAAAATTTAAACAGCTCTTACTGAAGCTGGAAACTTGGCAATGGGATGAAAAACGCTCAAAGCGAACAAGTGAGACCAAAACAATCTCTCTCTCTCTCTCTCTCTCTCCTCTCTCTCCTCTCTCTCTCCTCTCTCTCTCTCTCTCTCTCTCTCTCTCTCTCTCCTCTCTCTCTCTCTCTCTCTCTCTCTCTCTCTCTCTCTCTCTCTCTCTCTCTCTCTCTCTCTCTCTCTCTCTCTCTCTCTCTCTCTCTCTCTCTCTCTCTCTCTCTCTCTCTTCCTCTCTCTCTCTCTTCCTCCTTCTTCTCGTCCCTCATTCACATTGCAGTCTCGCAGAAGGACAACTTCCATAAGCGCTTTGATCTACTGGTGAAAAACTAGCAAAACTAATTCGCAGACCAACTGTGATCCTCCATTATAGTGCACAAATCATGTACACAGATGAGGAGGAAAAACATGTCAACCTCGTGACCACACACACACACACAAAACACACACACACACACACACACACACACACACCACACACACACACACACACACACACACACACACACAAACAATCTTTAGGGTTCTTTAGGGTTTCTCAATGTTTAGGGTTATTATTGCGGCTGTCCTTATTATTGCAAATGCATTTGTAGAAGTTTATGGGAGGAGAGTATTTAAATAAATCATGCAAGGTGATTTACTAAGGTTTGCGCTAGTCAATTTACTGGTGTTTGCGCCATTATTTAACACCCCAAAAAGCATGTCTTAAACCAGACAGTAGTTTGCACTGCTGTACGTAGATTGCATTCTTCAATCTGGCCCCAAAAGTGGAAAACGTTGGTCAGGAATATAGGCTGTGTCGCCCCTGAAACCCTTAAATAGGCCATTTGTACTGGTGTCAAGTGCACTCATTCAATCCCATAATGCACTACAAGTCCAAGATGCTTGATTTGCACTTTTGTTATTATACTTGTCAAGTTCACTCAACAAACACACCCTTGGCACTATCACTGTGTGAAGATTTGTGGATGGAGAGTGTCCTTATTTTTCTTACTTAACGTTTCCATCACCGTCTCTCTCCATCTGTCTGTGATCCCCCATATCTTCTCTTCTCTGTCTGTCTCAACTGAGCTCTGTTTAGCCCTCACACCATTCTTTTGATTGACAGCTCAACAGATGGGCCCTGTATTATCCCATTAAGTAGATACTGAAACAGCTGGAGTCATCTCTTTAAAGCTGGAAAACACACACGCAGCTGGACACAGGGAGAGGACGGCGCTATGATCCACTTATGATCCCCCTGCAGTTTGTCATCAGACGCGTCTCTTCTTCCACCCCACGGGTGAGTGCATGCACGGCTCACAGAGCTGGAATACATTGCACAATGACTCTCATCAGTTCATTTACTGGCTGAGCAGAGACTGAGATGTTATATTATGAAGCCGTCCTGCTATCTGCCAGATAATAACTAGCTGCAGGCTGGACAGACTGGCCAAAAATAAATAAAAAAATCACTCTTGCTTATGGGCAGAATCAATGATGACTTCTCCTTTAAATGTATTACAGTCCAAACATGCAAATTTGATTACATATGGAGCATGTGTATTGATTGATTCCCATAAGTCTGGCTTGCGACTGTTGTTCTTTACTGTATGTTGGAAAATGTAACACACAGGTAGATATTGGTTATGAAAACATTTTGCATAGTTCTTACTGGTTTGGGGTTTTGATTCAGCCACTAAGGAGCGAGAAATCGCTCAACCTGGATAAAAGCGTAATGGACTGATGGTTGCTCATTTGAGTCTTGTAAGGAACACGGCATGAACTATTGCCACTGTGCCCTTGAGCGAAGCACTTAACCCCGGACTGTCCCGCATGAATTGTTCCTGCAATAAGTGTGCTGTAAGAGGCTTATATAAGCATCTGCTAAATCAAGGGCTTTTCAAACTTTTTAATCTCAAGGACCCCTTTCCTAAAAATTTAAAGCCAGGTATTTTTTTCACATTCTTTATATACTGTACATTTATTTAAAGGGTACCTATCATGGAATTTTGAAAATTACCTTTCATGTAGTGTGTAACATAGATCTAAGTGAACAAAAACATCCTGCAAAGTTTTAAATATGAAAGTTCACCGTATACAAAGTTATTGTCTCTCAAAAGTAAGAGTCGACTCTGAGTCGCTGATATGAATCGATAGACGAACGATGCTTCCTCTCTAGCTTTCGTACGTCACTTGTCAGTCGCCCCGAGCAGTCAGAGAAACCTGACAACATGTCGACGAGACTCTGTTCTGAAGTGCGAATCAAAAGATTAGCGTCATGCAAAGGAGGGGTTTGGACAAATGAGTCGTCAAACGAATCATTTGGGAGTCGGTGAGCAAATCAGGTAAAAATAAATGCATATTATAAGACCACAAAAGTGTTTTTTGTCATTGCATGCATGTAAAACTGTTGTTGGGGACTCCCAGAACATTATTAGCAACATTTTAAATGCCATAATAGGTACCCTTTAAATTGATCTAAATTGTTATTTTTTACAATAAAAGCTACAGTAGTGGCCAAATGTCCCGAGGGGATATATTGTTTTCAAACCATCAAAACCATAAAAATATGGTGTTTACCTAACAAAATTATTTGGCAAAAAATGCAAACTATAGTTACATGTTTTATTTTACTATGCAAAAAAATGCATAGAAAAACAAAAAGTACACACTAACTACAACATAGTTATTAAAATTGTGTTGGTTCTTTTTTGTGCTCATATGTCCTCATATTTATTTGTATGACAGCCTGGCGAAAAAAATATGTCCGCATAATTTGGCATGTTTCATTTAATTATTACTAATAAAAGCACAACTATGCAATATGATTACAAAATCTTTATTTTTGAATTTTAATTGTATTTATTTAAAATGTTATTTTTTTAAGAATAAAATAACTTCTAAATAGTCTTTAGAAAAAGATTATGAAACATTTAACAGTAATAAAATAAAATTCAGTAAATGCGCAAAAAAAATGTATTTATTAAAGTTCACTTTAACAGCACACCTAGCTCTTTTTTTTTTGTCCCTCGATTTTCCATGGACCCCTATGTACAACCTTCTTGCTTGAAAACCCTTGTGCTAAATGACTCTACTTAAGGCCTCATTATGCTTCTGCGTCAACTCCACGGCGTAGCTTCGTCGTCACTCCTACCAACATGACATCATGACTTTTGCGTAAACATACACGCCACTTTCAAGTCAAGTGGCGTGTTATTTATACGCATTTTGAGCTATCCGCGTGTATGCGTGTATATCTACGCCGTTATGTCCGAGTGATTCCGCGTGTATGTACACGCCGTTAAAAATCCGAGCGAAATAAAGCCAAATTTTGATATACATCTGGGGAGCGATAGTTTTCTTACTAGGATGGCAGGGAAAGACTCATAAATGGTATTAACCAGTGACGGGTAGGTTTAGGGACGGGGTTGGGGTAGGTCATATATTTATATATACAGTAATGTAACGGCGTTCATAAACACGCTGAAAAGCGATTATGCGTGTTGATAGTACGCCAAAAATGGAAATACGAATTGGCGTGTCATACATACGCCCTTTCATGAGATCAGTCTGCTCCTACGGCGTCGTTGCCGTTTTATGGTTCTGCGTCAGGTTGCGTTGCATTGCGGTGCATCTGACCAATCACAGCCCTTGCGGTCTGCGTCGCCTCGACGCGTAGTTACAATTTTTTGGAGGTGCACGTCAAGCTATGGCGTAGGGGTTGGAGAGGGGTTCGCGGTGACGCAGACGGGTCTGCGAGGGTACGCCGTCGTTTCGACGCAGAAGCATAAAACAGGCTTTATACTCTTTAGAAGCAGATACTTCTATAAGTGGATGAGTGTAGTGTCCTGTTGGTGTGTATGCCTTATGAGAGAATGAGGATAAGGTCATTTGCAGGAGTGAAACGGATCTCCAGCACGGAAGAGCTGAGCAGAACTGCGAGTAGCAGGAAAAGAGCTGATAGCGAAAGGATGAAAGCGCAACTTCCTCTGCTGAACTACATGCATGACATGCATCCTGCAAAGACATGCTGGAGATCCACGAGAGCACACACACACACACATGCATGGAAATTCACACCTCATCAACACAGAGATGAGGCCGTGTGTTCCTGTGGAGTGCTGAGAGCGTGTGTGTGTGTGTGTGTGTGTGTGTGTGTGTGTGTGTGTGTGTGTGTGTGTGTGTGTGTGTGTGTGTGTGTGCGCGCGCGCTGCTGGAACTGAGCTGAATTGAGGACTAGCACATCCCTGTGAATCTTTAATACCGTTTTCTTTGTTCAGCGGATTCTGTGTTTTGTAATGTGAAACAATGAGAGAGAAATAGATGCCTCTGTACTGGCTGAGATAACTTCACAAAATAAAAGTAAGACTACGAGTTTAATTCAGTCCTGTGAAACAGAGAAGGGTGTGTTTAGAAACTACTGGTGTGTGTGCATAATCAAGCCCTCATATGAACTTTTATTAAAATGATTGATGAAGTTGATATGTTTTTCAGCTTTGGTCTGGTGTGACACATACAGTGAATCCGAAATCGACTCAGATCAGAAATCAACTTGAATCTGAGATCGACTCAATTATGTCATTCGCTTCATTGTTTCGACTCTGATTGGTGTCATTTTCTGTACAGCATCATGGGTAATGTAGTTTTCACCAGGAATTCCACCATTAAACACGATTATTTTAAAAACAAGCTTAAATAGTGCGGGCCGACGGCAGAAGCAGAAGCAAAAACCATAGATTAACAACCTTGTAGCTTAAAGTCTGTCTTTAAAGATTTATAAGTTATCGTTTTTACCTCTGTAACCCGATCGCTCGCGTCTTTTGCAGCATCTCACACATGACACATGTGACCCTCGAGTTAAAAGAAGTTTAACTCAGCTTTAAAAAACATCTATAGACCTTGTGTTTTTGTTTTGTCTGGTTTTTCTCCGTAGATTTACAGCAAAAACACGTTCTGTGTGAACTGGCCCTGGTTGTAGTTTTGTTATGCTACTTGCAGTTGCTTACCAGTGCACAATATTGTTCTGTTTATTCTGCATTTTTGCCGTCTGCCTCTTTAAATGCTCGAGCTCTGAAAGCAGGATGGATTCTGATTGGCTGTCTATGTTTTTAATTGTTCATCAGCTAGAAAAAAAATATTCTGAAAGTGATTCCAAATATGTAATTTCTCTGTCCCATTATCGTTATTGTGATGTGAAGTGAACTCTGCTGTTCTATTATATTCAGAATGATTTTCAGAACTGTATCTTTGTTGGTGTGAACTTGTTGGTGTGAACGGGCCTTTAGTCAGCTACTCCCCAACACTGCTGTTTGTGGGCCTACTGTATAGTTTAGTGTCTTTTTGCCTGTAGCTCATCGCTTGTGTTGGGAAACGTATTGCATTTGAAGGGTTTTTCTTTCTCAGAAGCTGCTGCTGAGCCATCGCTCCATCTGATATATCTCACCAGGGCTTCTTCTTCCTACAGAACAATCAGAGCAGTTTCCCACTGAGTTACACCATTATCTACAATTTTCTGTATTTCCACCATATACCAGAATGTTTGTGACTGTGTTAACCAGCCATTTCTTGTGTCAGATTGGGTGAACATGCATCTCTTGAACCTTCATTGAGAACTGCAAATATGTAATTTGCGCAAAACTAACACTGTAAAGTGTTAAAATGGATGGAAGTTGACAGAAATTAACATTTTATATTGACCTCTTCAATATCTACACTACCATTTAAGTGTGGAAATGTAGACATTCTATAGGTAACTTTGCAACTTTAAACTAACTCTCATTAGATTAACAGACTGTCTTCTTAATATCTGACTTTATTTTGATGCTCCACCAACAGATTTTCTACTGACTATAAGGAATTTGTCAATTTATCCTGCTAACCCTGACCCTAATCTTACAGTTTTCTAACCCTGTAATGAAAGTTAGTTGACATGTAGTTGCAAAGTTACATAGTTGCATACTAGTAGTTGTATAGTTAATATAATGTCTTAAGTGGACTATCGAAATATAGTTACCAATGTAATTATTCCTGTGATGGCAAAGCATCATTACTCCAGTCTTCAGTGTCACATGATCCTTCAAAAATCATTCTAATATGCTGATTTAGTGAGGAAATGATAAAATATTTCAACATTGCACAATAAAAATGACCCGTACATATTGTATGATTTTGGGCCATCCCAGACTAAACATGACCAATCGTGGCGATTGATCTCTGTGGTCGTGGATCCTAAACGGTGGATCTACGTTGTACAGTGAGAGAGGCTCAAAGACGACCATTGTCACAGTCTTGCGACCAAAGACAGTCTGAGATAATTTCCTGAATTTAGCACGATCATCTCTCAGTGTGTTTGCTGCTACGACCATTGACTAGCCAATAAAAATGCAACATGAAATGGCGTATTGATCAACATGACATGACGCTAAAACTTAAAACTACTTTCCTCAAGCTCCATTTGCAAGATTGGCATGGCACCGCACCATATTCTCCTCTTTCGCTTCCTCCTCTTTTTTTCAGAGCACATAAAAAACACATTTGCCAAAGTTTGATTTATCGTGCTCTGTTTGTACACCACTACCTCATGCTGATGACGTTTTATTCCAATCCAATCCAACTTTATTTGTAAAGCACATTTAAAAACCCAGGTTGACCAAAGTGCTGGCCATTGACATGATTTCGGACAGATTATAAATGCATAAATGCAAATGTAACAAAAACAAACATATAAAACAAAGAACAAACTAGAAAATAAAAATGCACAATACAACTCTCAAGCAGGTTTAAAGGCCAATGAATAAAAGTGTTAAATAAAAGAGTTTTGAAATAAAATGTGAAGGCTGGGGGCCAATCTGACATGCAGAGGCAAATCATTCCACAGCCTAGGGGCCACGACTGAAAATGCTCAATCTCCTCATTTTTTAGCCACGTTCTAGGGACAACAAAGTATAGCTGGTCAGCAGATCTTAATGACCTCAGAGGAGCGTGCGGCTTCAGTAGTTCAGCGATATAAGCTGGGGCTTGACCATAAAGAGATTTAAAAACAAACAACAGAATCTTAAAATGTATTGTAAAGCAAACCAGTAGACAATGAAGGGAGGCAAGAACAGGCGAAATGTGATCTAGTTCCAGTAAGGAGTCGAGCGGCAGCATTTTGAACCATTTGTAATCTGGAGAGGGAGGCCTGGTTAATACCTACATATAAAGCATTACAATAATCCAGGCAAGTTGAGCTAAAAGCATTTGTGACCAGTTACGGAAACTAGGGACACACGTCGGTTCTGGGGCATTTTGAGTTATTCACAGATTCTGAAAGTGTAGTCTCCAAGCTTTCCAACGATGTGTAACACATGGAAATCTGATAATATTTTGAGAAGTTGTGGCCATTTGAAGGTAGGCACTCAGAAAAACTAAAAGCGGAGAAAACCGCCTCTAAAGATCTGCAGTTCTCACCTCTCTCTGCAGCTGGGAGTGACAATAGGGCTCATTTATATCTCATTTAGATAAGCCATACCCCTGTAAAGCTCCCCAATGTGCTTTACAGCTTTTTTTTCTTTCCTGCTAGCTAATAACATTAGTAGGTATGGGAAGGTCTAAACAGACTAAACATGAGATAACGTGTACGTGTTCTTAGAATGAACACAAAACAAAAAACTTTAATGTTTATGGAAACTCAACCCCAGGACCGGCGAATGCACTTCTGCCGCTCTAGGCGAAAAACAATGTGCTGCCCCTCTATTTGAAACGTATACCAGCAACAACACACAAAGACCAATATGCCATACATATAACGCAAAACCAGCAACAACACACGAAGACCAATAACGTTATGCCATACATAACGCAAAACCAGCAACAACACACAAAGCCCAATATGTCATACATATAACGCAAAACCAGCAACAACACACAAAGACCAATATGCCATGATATAACGCAAAACCAGCAACAACACACAAAGACCAATATGCCAAAGGCCTACATATAACGCAAATAGTGCGCAACGCGCGTGTGCCCAAAATGTCAACAATATTAAAGTTTATGCAGGAGGCAAATGCCTGCTGGCATTTTTCTTTAAGCAGTCATGACAGTGATTTCCCAAATAATCACATTTCACCTCCTCAAATTACTGTTGCAAATCTCTTTACATCACTTATGTGCGTATACACACACAAATGAAATGTCCGCAAGCACATTATATCATCAGCAGGTTCAGCATCTTCATCAACGACTAAAGAGCAAATGAGCAAATGAAGCTTAACTTACGTTTCAGAAACGCGCACGGCAGGCCTTCATGGCAGCAAAGGTCTTAACTGCATCCTGTAATTCGACTGTTGCCAGTCCATTAAGTCTCCATTAAGTCTGTTCCCTGTTCACAAAACGTTCCCCATTCAAAGCAATCGGGATGTCTCATATGAAACAGCCAGCTACCGTTGTCAGCGAGCCGAGCCGCCGTATTCAAGCCCCGAGGGCGCGCGCGCAGGGATTTCAGTTTCCCGAGCCCACAATGTGCGGCGAAAACATTTTCAGTGTACCGGTAACTGCCACGGTTCAGCTCGTCTGCGACAATCTTTGCGGCGTCCATCTTCATTGAATTGAATTGAGCCGACCAGAGCACAGCATAATAAGTAGCCATGCGGTTCACTTGGAGGGCGGGGACAAAAGAGCCATATTCAGTATGGAAATACACACAGACAATAACACACCACGCCCCTACTGCGTGCTAGAATCTACGAAAACAAGCTGATTTCAACCTCAAAATGTAAGCTTTTAAATATACCAATACTGCTATCTCAAACATGGAGAGGCTTCTTCATGATTTCAACTAACAGATTCTGCAAAAAAGCGGAAATCACAAATTTTGGAAAAAAACACTTGTTTCTCATTTTTCTCGCAAGTTGTGCTGCCGACTTGCGTCCCTGGTTTCTGTAACGGGTCACATTTATAACCCTCTCAAAATTAGTGAAAGATAAAAATGGCTTCAGTTTGGTAAGCAGCCGGAGTTGAAAGAAACTAGCTTTTACAACGGAATTTATCTGCTTCTCTAGTTGAAAATCACTATCCATCTTAACACCAAGGTTAGTTACCATGGACTTGACATAAGGTGTCAAGGGACCCAGGTCCAATTGGGAGGTGCCAGTAGAACTGCTGGGTCTCAATATCATGACTTTGGTTTACTTTCATTAAAATGTAAAAAGTTTAAAGCCATTAATGTCATAAAAACAATCTAACAGTCTTTTTAGGGAATTATCACCCTTACTTTTTATAGGCAAGTATAGATCTGTGAATCATCTGCATAAAAATGGAAACTGATGTTATGCTTCTTTAAGATGGATCCAAGGGGAAGCAAATAAAGGGAGAAAAGAATCGGCCCCAAAGTAGAGCCCTGAGGAACTCCACATGTCAGTGGTGCTGCGGGTGAAGTAGAGTCACCAAAAACAACTTTGAACACTCTCTCTGAAAAAAAAAGGATCTAAACCATTCTAGTGCAGTGCCTTTAATCCCCATGCTGTGCTCGAAACGAGAGATAAGAACACTGTGGTCGACAGTATCGAATGCTGATGTGAGAGCTAAAAGCATAAGGATTGCAGAATCTCCAGAGTCTGTTGAGATTAAAAGATCATTAAAAACTTTTATAAGTGCAGACTCTGTGCTATGAAATGCTTTAAAGCCAGACTGGAACACCTCAAGGTTGGCATGCAGATCTAAAAAACATTGTAACTGCACGAGGACTGCCTTCTCTACAATCTTAGACATAAAAGGAAGTTTAGAGATCGGACAATAGCTAGAACTAAGGTGTCCAGATATGGCTTTTGATAAGGGGCTGCACCACTGCCTCTTTAAAACAAGGTGGCACATAACCAGAAGTAAGACTGCTATTAATGATTGCTTGGATGTTTGGTCCAAAAGTGTTCCACACCTCTTTAAAAAGATGAAGTGGGACATTATCTGTATGACAAATTGAAGGTTTTAAATGTGTAACAATATCATTAAGGGCCGAGAGGGATACAGGCTCAAACTTAATGAAGAGTGCTGCACACACTGTGGAAATGGAAGGGTCAAAGGCTGGAAGTGAAATACTAGCTCTAATGGTGGTAATCTTTTCCACAAAAAAGTGGAGAAATTGTTCACAGTTCACAGAAGACTCTTCCTGCTTTATGGATTGGGGGGTATGAAGAACAAACTGTGTAAGGTTAAAAGCGTCAATAAGATTTAAAAAATCTTTAGCCAGCAAATTCCTAGGACAGCATACATGAATGTTCATATCTCCTGCAATTAAGATCTGGTCATATTTCTGCTTGATTTTAGACAATAATTCAGAAAAATCCCAGATGAAGTTCTTGTTGTATTTAGGAGGTCGATAGATAAGTGCACACATAATGGGCTGAGATTTCCCCAATTCAAACATAGTTCATTCAAAACTTGAAAATATAGTCTATGACAATTGCCTGTAGTTGTACTTATCTTTAAAAATAACGGCAAGTCCTCCTCTTCGACCAGTAGTCCTCGGGGAGTTAAAATATGTGCAATCAAGTTCAAAAAAAGGGGCTCGACTCACCAACATTTAACCAGGTTTCAGTCACGAATAGGAAATCCAAGTTATGCCGGGAAAAGAGGTCCTATAAAATAAAAGTCTTATTCGCCAGTGATCTAGCATTGACCAGGGCAGCTATGACAGGAGCAGGGGAACTGGCCGTGTGGGTTACGTGACTCAACGACCGAAGACGTCCATGGTTAACGCTGCCGAGGATACTCCCTATCCGAGCCAAGAAACAGTACCAGCCAGGTGCCGGCAGGATCCAATCGGCACGCCCGGAAACATAGCGATCTTGAAGCGAACTAAAGTGAAAATGGGTTCCAAGGGCAGGATAATCCGCTAGGTAAGCTTCAGCTTCACCAGCTGGCCACTGCGTTTCCCAAGGCGTCTTGTTCTCCGGACAAGGAAAGCCGCATTGCATACGAGGTGAGCAGGTATGTTCAGCAGGAAGGGAGGGAGAAAAGTTTTCTTACCACCCCAATCACACTTGGGTGACTTCTCCAACGCGAGACGGTAGTCAATCAGCGTTTGGTGATCATAAACCAGCAGAAAGTCAATACATCAACAGTGACCCAAATAGTAAAATCACAAACAATTTACCCAGCACCAGACAGCCGGCCACATGCACTGGCGCCATCTTGGATTCATACTGCATATATTCTTCTATATTAACTTGCGTCATAGTCTACGATTCAACAGGTGTCATCACCGTACAGTCTACATACTATGGTACCCAAGATTATTAGATCCATGTCGTACAGTGTGATTTGTAATGATCTTATTGCTGAAATCGCAGTCTGTAAACCAAACATATAATGGTAAATAAATGTGCGACCTGGACCCATCAGTGAATGGTGAGATATTTTGCTCACCATTAAAATGATTCTGCCAGGAGAATTGAACTAATTATGTCTGTATCTGTGAATTTAGCGTTTTCTGACGTTTCAGTATGGATGATAAACTTTTGGAAAAATACTTGAAAATCTAGACTGAGAGCATTTTGAAACGAAAACGCCGTTTTTTTAAATGTATCCGGATTAATGTAGGCGACCCTTACTGACCATAAACTTTTATACAGTAGTGTATATTCAGCGGGAAGTCTCCTTCCTTTCTCACCCTTTCTCTCACCTTGTCCCTCAGTTTTCTTCACCTTCCTAATGTGTGTCATCCGTTTACAATAAACAGCAGACTTCAATAGCTCAGCACTTTCTCCCTCCCTCTCATTCTACCTCACTCTCTCCATCTTTCCACACTCCCATAGATGTTTACGGATTAAGCATTATGCTAATTACCTCCGCCCAGCACTGTCTTCCTCTGTTTTCCTTTTACTTACTCTTTCCCTGCTTTTCCCCCTCCAATCTTTCCTTCCAAGGCCCTCAGGAACAGATTACAGTTGGTGATGCCTAGAATGGATTAGAGGAGGCAGTTGGAGAAAACATATGGACTTTCCTGTGCTTTATACCATCTTCTTGAAGCTGCATTTGTCAGTGTGAGTGTGTGTTGCTCTGTCTGTACTGTATGTGTGGTGTGTGTGACCTGTTCAGAAGTGTCCCTGAACTAAGGACACACTTATGAAGTCTTAATCAGAGGAGTCTCTCCCTGAGGCACAATGATCCCCTCTCGAGGGAGTGTGTGCTAAACACATTTGAGGAGAAACTAACCTGCATCCACTGAGACTTTACAGAGAACTGAAGTATTCACTCCCTAATCTCTCTTATAGACTCGGTTCCAGTCTTTACATCAAATACAGATGACTTTTATGTGTGTCTGAGCAAGAGAATGAGAGAGGAGAGGATTGAAAAGTTTGGTTGAAAATATACAGATCTTTCAAGTAGTAGGCTAGTATTCATATATATCCCTAATTGTGATTTTATTTACAATACAGTATATTAGGTGAAGTGCATTTTTTTTAAGTAGTAGATGCATCTTGCTCACATATATTTGTGTATGTTTGCATGGACACTGAAAACTACATTACAGACAGAATCTGCAGCATGAGCATTTTATATGAACAAATGCATAGCTTAAATATGAATGCAGTAATAGTGTATTGTGAGTAAAAGGCAACATTTTCACACTTACACTGCTGGTCCAAATCTGATTATTTGTGTATCCGATTGAAATCTGATCTGAAATTTTCCATAAGGGATTTCCATTAATGGAAAAAGAACCAAAGGTGCATAGGGACATATTGTATCCGAACATCTTCAGACCATGCCGACTGAATTATAGTTGATTCTTTAAACTGTTCTTGAATTACAAATGCAATGAAGAGCACGCATAAATGAACATGAGGCTATATCTCCGCAATGCTTTAGCGTATACAGACCCAACTTGGTGTGTGTTATGACAACCATGATCTGAGGACACCTGCACAGTTTCGATTTAGTGCCACCTAATGGTCAGGATATATGAAAAATGGCTATTTTTGTGTAACCAAAGATCAGTATAATGATACCCAATTTTACCTCATCGGCCATTTTGGGGCAATGTTTTACAAAGACATTGGTGTATCATTATGAAAATTGGTACATGTCATTGGCACCATGCACTGAGTTACTCTAAAAGCTTAGAGACAGCGCCACCTTGTGGTCAAAATTATGATGAAAAAAAATGAATAGCTTTTGATACATTTTGCCTAAAACGTTTGTCCGATTTTCACCAAATTCAAATCAGATCTTCTTTAGACCATGAGTTATGTTTGTGTGTTTGTGCTTTATCATTCTTTCTGCATTCTACAGTATTCTACTGTATATGAAGTGAAGTCCATATAACAGCAGGGGTTTAGTGCTGTGTTTTAACAGACTGATTAAAATGGAAGAGATCTGTCCTCCTCTCTGCCGGTGCAGCCTATCCTTCACTAGACATGCACTATTAAATAAAAGCATTCACATTTGCCAAAAAGGAAATACATTAGTTCATGTCCTACCCTAAGATCCAAAATTTCTTCAAAGACATCGCAAAGACATAGCTGTAACTTTTTCAATATATATATATTTTTTATTAAGCCTGTCAAATTCAAATTATATTATGGAGAGATAAAAGATTTTATTTAGATTTATTTAGTTTTTTGTTTTGTTAGCCTGTCACTTTTAAAGGATATTGTAGAAAGATAAAATATTTAATTTATTTGATTAAGCTTGTCAAATCTAAAGGATATTTATTTATTTAAGCCTGTATTTTTAAAGTATGTTATATGTTCAATATCTCCTGTCAAGAATAAAACATTTTTAGAGTGCAGACCTTTGCATTTTTGATTTGTTATAGGTCTCAACACCTAGCTGGGAGAGCGTGGTGAGCGTATTGATTAAAGTATGTTATAGAAACATAAAATAATAAAGATATTATTTAGCTCTTGTTTTATCTTATTTTATTTATAAGCCTGTCAATTTTAAAGGATATGTATTTATTTATTCAAGCCTGTATTTTTTAAAGTATATTATTGAAACATAAGAATAAAGATATTTAGCTTTTATTTTTTTATTTTTTTTAAGCCTGTCAATTTTGAAGGATATTTATTTATTTAAGCCTGTATTTTTAATGTATATTATTGAAACAAAATAATAAAGATATTATTTAGCTCTCATTATAGAATATAGAAAGTATAACTATAAATATAATATAAAAACGATATTATAGAAAGTATCATGATAAGATTAAATATCATATTTAGCTTTTTATTTTTACTTTATTTTATAATTGTATTAAAGGGGTCATATAATGCCATTTTTGTACAAGTTAATATGAATCTTTAGGGTTTAAATGAAAACTTTGTAATATACTTTTATTAAAAATTCTCATTAGTATTTTAAGAAAACACTCATTTTACCTGCTCAAAAACAGCTCTGTTTTCAGCACGCCGTTTAAGTGCATATGCCTTTAAATGATAATGAGCTTCGCTGACTCCGCCCCTCTGTTCTTCGGGCGCTTTAACACAACGCACGTGGAGTGTTGACTTGACAACAGTTGAGGGTTTATTATGGCAGCGGGATTCTCTCTGAGGACACATCTGTGCAACCGTATCAGTTTGAACCGGAGTTGGACCCTAAACAAGATGACGGCCCCGAAGAAGTTCGACAATTAAGGCTTGAACAGGACGTTTCTGAATGGTTGGTTAACAATGTCACTTTGATCTATTTTTGTATGTACTGGCAGGGTAATGTTAGAGTTGTGAGATACAGACGCTATGTGTTTAACGTTACTAATGAAAGTTATAGGTTAGTTCGTTGACAGATTTATGTTGAAAAACCTTTTTTTTTTTTTTTGTAAATGTATGCTTGTCAGTGATGCGTGACCTTATCTCAGTTAACTATGGTGACCATACTTGCCAACCTTGAGACCCCAGAATTCGGGAGATATTCAAAGTGGGGGTGGGGGTGGGGGGGGGGGTACAATATTTTTTTGTATATATATACACGGGCGTAATTTCCTATGGGGACAGGGGGGACATTGGTGACTGAAACTGACATGAGGTCATATCAGTAATGATTCTAGCAGTAGTTGAAGGATACCTAAGAATTTGTATTATGTTTATGTTTAGTGCAGTACGAAAATGTTTTATGTTTTAAGAAAACTTTTAAGTACATCTATAGTATTGTAACTGCATTGATATTCCTGTTACGTTAACTGTAACACCTTCGTACACAGTTTTTAATAACACATTAACTATAACGCGTTTTTCATTATAAACGTGGGATTATGAATTATATTGAGAACGTCGTAACATTACATAGAATACATGCCGTAATGCACCCTGAGTGTAAACATTAGCCACATTCATCGTGAAGCGTGCAAGGGATTGCAAAGATGAATATAAAGGTTAATAAAACGCACTCACATCTTCTGGAGGTCCAACAGGAACACGAATAGTTGGTACCGATTCATTTTTCAGGAGCAGCTTCGGTGTACTCACACTAGCCGTTTGAACCGTGCCCGAGTGCGTTTGCGCGGTTCGTTTGACTAGTGTGAGTGCTCCGAACCGTGCCCGGGCGCGGCTCGATTAGCCGGCCCTGGCCCGCTTGGAAGAGGTGGGCCAGAGCACGGTTCAGTTGGACTCGGGCGCGGTTCGCATGCAGTGTGAGCGCTAACCGTGCTGGAGCACGGAACAGCATTGTGTTCAGAGCAGCCCGTTCTCATCCCAAGGCGTCATACAGGTGACACGCTCTAAAGCCGATGCACATGGCATCCTTTAGCATCAATATGAGACGCAGATCCCAAGGCGTCATAACCTAACGCTACCCCAGACCTAAACCTACCCATAACAGTGCGTTATATTGACGCTAAAGGGTGCCATGTGCGTAAGATTTCGACGAAATGTCATATATATATAACGCCAAAGGATGAAAATGCGTTGGTTCAGAGAGCGCCGCTCTTCTTGTTTATCCCGAAACCGTCGCACCATAATGACGTAAGCGTGCTCCGGCACGAATGCTGAAACCCTATGTGAGTGCAGGCCAGAGGGGGAGTGGGGAGGGGGGACAATCGTACTCGGGCCCGGTTCATGGCAACCGTGCCTAGTGTGAGTACATATTGACCCTCGTTTAAAAAGCAGTCTGGTGAGAAATGATTCGCGCAAACATGAGCGCATTGACGTTGCTCGTCGGATTCCCTTCATAAACAAAACTCAGCCACTGCGTCTTCAGCGGTTCGGATTTAGGAACATTAAAATGACTGCTGTGTTCCTTATTACACCCAAGAACAGAACACCACAATCCCTTAGGCGCCATTCTGCTCCAGTGTATCAACAATGACGAACTATGATTGACAGCTCACTCATGAGCGAGGGCGGGTCTGTGTTGAAACGCTGCTGTCAATCAACGATCGTGGGAGGGGCGTGCGAGCTTGTGACGTCACAGGCTCGAACGGCTTGATTTGAGGCAGGGGAAAACATATAAGGAGATTAAAACAAAACCACTGGATGGATTTTTATCATTATATGATGGCTGTGTACAGGCACTGCCAACACACATTTCAGTACAATCAACTTGTAAAAGTGCATGTACCATTATATGACCCCTTTAAATAATTTTTTTATGAAGTCTGTCACTTTTAAAGGATATTATAAAAAATGTAAAGCTGACAAATTTTAGACAATGCTTTTGATACAAAGTAGAAAACTGACAAACACACACACACTCACACTTCAGGTTCTCTGGGCTCTCAGTTGAGTATAATGGCCTCCGACAGACTGGACAACCTGGTTACATCATGTTTTGAAAAGAAAGAAATCGCTACATGTAACTGGTTCAGGTCTTGGTCATCTCTGTGTGTCCTTTCCCAGATGTTTGGCATGTCTTTGACTTCTCTCTGTCCAGCATCACCACTGGATGTCATAACTCTGCTGATTAAAATGGCTTTGACTCGTTGCCTAGAAAGAAAATCCTCCACCGCATCAATAAGTGCGCTGGCGGCGGAGCAACACGCAAATAGAGGCGTCACAGGCCATGACTAATTCAAACTTGCTGTGGGTTATAAAACCTTATTATAACACAGATTTGAATTAGTCTGCTGGTGAAGGATCAGAGCCCCATTCAACCTGTGTGCGTTCTGCCGCGGCTAAATGTTTCCCCACTGAACGGAGGCACAGACGGAGAAATATTCAAATCAGTATTCACAGCGTCTGTTTTAAAGGGGTTTTAGAGCGCTCCTGTCCTTTAAAAAGCGGCAAAAAGCGGCAAAAAGCTGCTGATGCAAGTCAGTTTCTCGGTTTTCTTTCTAAGTTGAATGAATTTTGCTTTTATCAGCTCAGACATGAATATGAGATGAAATGTGATGAATTAAGTGTGAAAATAGGGAGAGGAGAGGAGAGGAGGGGCATGAAAATAAAGTGAGGAAATCTATTTTGTATTCCAGGTGACATTTAAGAGTAGGTGTGGATGCTTTTCTATCTATCTATCTATCTATCTATCTATCTATCTATCTATCTATCTATCTATCTATCTATCTATCTATCTATCTATCTATCTATCTATCTATCTATCTATCTATCTATCTATCTATCTATCTATCTATCTATCTATCTATCTAATTGTCCATCCATCTGTCCGTCCGTCTTTATATCAAATTACCCATTCATCCATCCATCCATCCAATTGTCCATCTGTACGTCTTTATATAAAATAATCCATTCAATTTGTCCATCCGTACGTCCATCATTCCATTTATCATTCGTTCCATTTATTGTTCGTCTATCATTTATCGTTTGTTCATCATTCCATTTATCGTTCGTCTATCATTCCATTTATCGTTTGTCTATCATTCTATTTATCGTCTGTCCATCATTACATTTATCGTTCGTCTATCATTACATTTATCATTCCAGTCATTGTTTGTCTATCATTACATTTATCATTCGTCTATCATTTATCGTTCGTGTATCATTCCATTTATCTTTCGTCTATCATTCCATTTATCGTTTGTCCATCATTCCATTTATCGTTCGTCTATCATTCCATTTATCATTCGTCTATCATTACATTTATCATTCGTCTATCATTTATCGTTTGTCAATCATTCCATTTATCGTTCATGTATCATTCCATTTATCATTCGTCTATCATTCCATTTATCGTTCGTCTATCATTCCATTTATCGTTCGTCTATCATTCCATT
>CM070818.1:8359837-8371385 GCA_036326025.1 Chrosomus eos | reverse complement strand
TGTCACAGACTGATTCGCAGGGTTTGGGGATTTCTTTCTAATTGCTTTTGTGGGGCCCCCTGCGACGTTCCTGGGATGAGGGGGGCCCCGCTCGGTGCTTTCAGGGACTCCCTCGTCAGCAGAAAAACTGATGGGCGGGACGGCAGAGAGGCAGGGGGGGGCCCGGGGGTGCGGTCGGGACGGGACTAAAGTGTCTCTGGGGGAGAACAAAGTGTAATTAAAAGAATCTTAATGGATTTATTAATGAATGAAACATCCAGGAGCGTGTGTGGGGTTGTGTGTTTTGGTGTGTGTGTGTGTGTGTGTGTGTGTTGTGTGTGTTGTGGGGGGGGGGGGCGCGCGCTTTTTCAGCTTTATGCTAACACCGCTTTAATTTCATAGGGCTTTCGCGTGGATGAATAAGAAAGGAGTTTTGTTCTTTAACAGTTCTCAGCTTCCTTAATTTTTTGCTGTACGCTAACAGTTAATCAGTTAAAACCCGTAAAAAAACTTTAGTTACCCTTTTTCACATCTGTTTGGTTTTATTTTCACGTTTTTCTTGGGGGAAAATTATGGTAATCAATATTGTTTCAGAGGTTTATGTCTTTTTTACCCGTGCCATCAAGTTCCCGACTGAAGAATTATGTTCTTGAGAAACACTGTCATTAAAACTTTACCTTTTTACTGCACAAAAATCCACAAATGAACTCAATTTTAATTTAGAATGTTTTCTGAGATACACTAATAATGTGATCAAGAGGTTTTACACCAAAAAAAATCCAATTTAGAAGAAATAAGTTCTATTTTGAGCCTTTCTTTCAAACACTCAGTTTTGATGGGAGTGTGCATTTTAAGACTTGGAAATAAAACCCACTGCTATGATTGGGTAACAGTAACATATTAAAATCATTTTCAACGTCCCTGCCATGTGGAGTTGTTTTGAAAACTTCTGATGTTGAAAAATATCTTGTCACATACTGTAGTTGAAACATTTGTTTTACATACTGTATGTACTATAAGTTTTGTTTTTTTGCGAATAAAGTAGGATCACGAGGAAGTCAATGTAAGACTGTGTTTTTCCACAACTTGGCTCTTCAAAACGTCTGTAATCCTCAGAGGCGTCTCTATGGTTTTGTTCCTCAAGTAATCCTGTGTTTGCGTCTGTCTGGTATTCACTACTACAGGACATGTGCAATTCAGTGGGCGGGGCTAAAGAGGAAATGATGTAGAAGTGGGCGTCGATCTTCTTTTCCCACTATGACATCATAATGTTACATTCCAAAACGAGCTGTTTTCTGAGCTTGGTTTCAATAAAAGCTGCGTTCACACCAGACGCGAATAGAGCCTCTGCCGCGAGTGATTTCAATGTTAAGTCAATGTTAAGTCAAAGACGCATTACGTGCATAAAAAAAGTTGAAAAATCTGAACTTCTGCGTCAGTTCGCGCCGCATTAACCAATCAGGAGCCTGCTTGCTTCTGTCACGTGGTGAAGTGACGGGATAAACGGGGACAGGCCCACTTTTCAGTTTATAATGCTTATTTGTTTGGCCTCAATATTTATTTTGTAATATGACAATGCCTGGTGTGGTTCTAATGCACAACAAAGCAAATATTTGATCACATAAAAACTTGATTTCAATATATGAGACATAAGTTATTCATTTTGTATTGAATGCTATTTTTTCCGTATCTAATCTATATTATATGAAACATTATTATTCTAATGTAAGGATAACCAACATAAGCCATGTTTCCATCCACACGTTTTTATCCGCATTAAGTGATATCGAATGAAAAATGAATTTCATGAATATCGACTAAAATGAAATACGATCCGTCTCATCGGATTTTATCTAGATGGATACGGCTTATGCAATAAACACGGATGGAAATGTTATTATGGTGCGATCCATTTTGCCTAGTAAAACTTTGTTCGCAAATGTTGGCTTGAATATTGTGCAATTCGGTGAGAAAATGAATGGAAACACCTTAACATGTCTCAAATCAATTCGATATACCAATTTGATCGCAAAACAGCATGTGACGTCATTACGCACAGGTTTTTATCCGCTTTAAAGCCGTTGGATGGAAACACACTTTCACTTTCAATTCATGACTCTTTATACGACTAAACGGCATTGGCATGCTCCTTTATGTTCAGTATATTGAATCTAGTTGTCCTCTTTACCTAAATTTATTTAGATTTACATTCATATTCATATACTTGTTGGTATTTAGACCATGTTAGGCACGTAATGAACTTCTGGGACTGATAGAAAGGCTGAATCGCTAGCAGTTTGTCAGCTTTGAATGGGAAGCCTAACTGAGACTTGCATGTCCTCTAAATTCACCATTAGCTCTTCCCAAGGTCACTGGCTGTGTGGTAAACACAGCGTCTGAAATATAAATGACTTTTTTACTGCAGGTCACTCTGCTATTGTTCCTAATACGTTCTTAAGCTTTGATTTGCCATATAAATGTTAAATGGCAGTCGAGGGAGGAAGCAGGAGATGTATTTGAGCGTGCTTATGGAGGGGTTAGCATAGCGTGTCGCTGCCCTGTAGAGGGCAATGATTTTGGCATTGGCAACCGAGTGGAAAATGAAAGAATGAAGCGAGAGAAGGAGATGAAGGAGAAGGAGAGATAGGCTGTTCCCTTGCAATCTTAGATTTATTTTAAAAAAAATTAAATAAGCACAAGTCTTTTCCTCTATAAATGAGCTTAGAGGTGCTGTTTAATTGAAAAACGTTCTCCCTCTATTTTTTTCTTTCGCTGAAAAGCACTTCTTTCTTTTTTTACACATACTAACTAATTCCTCTGGGATGAAGTCAGGCAATTAGTTGAGTTTTGTCCAGAATTCCAAAATTGTAATTATTACATTGATAACCCTCATTATCATTACATACCGCCAGGAGCCAGGCTTTAAGAAGCTTCCCGGCGTAGAGAAGGGGGTTTCCAGATCCCCTGAAGGACGCACTTAGGGAAACCCCTTCCCGGTGAAGCCTGGAGAGATTTGTCAGTGGAATACCTGGCAACCCAGATCCCGCATTACCGCAGTGAATCAATGCAAACGTGGCAGCGATGAATGAATCACCTTTGAGGAGAGTGTGAATGAGAGCAAGGGAGATAGAGGTGTGGCGGTCACAGGGGGAAACCTCTGTGTGTGTGTATGTGTGTGTGTGTATGTGTGTGTGTGTGTGTGTGTGTGTGTGTGTGTGTGTGTGTGTGTGTGTGTGTGTGTGCGTGTGTGTGTGCGTGTGTGTGTGTGTGTGTGTGTGTGTGTGTGTGTGTGTGTGTGTGTGTGTGTGTGTGTGTGTGTGTGTGTGTGTGTGTGTGTGTGTGTGTGTGTGTGCGTGCGTGCGTGTGTGTGTGTGTGTGTGTGTGTGCAGTCTCTGCAGGGTGTGTTCTCATCATGTCTAAATGAGTAGGCTACAATAAGTTTACATAAATTCAATGCTGACGCATTACAATGTTAAACATAAATAATGTATTCATGATAACAGATTCATCATGAGTGATTCAATTAAGCAATGATGCTCATACACTGTCTCACACACATATCACACGCATATACATTCACCTAAAGGATTATTAGGAACACCATTCTAATACTGTGTTTGACCCTCTTTCGCTTTCAGAACTGCCTTAATTCTACGTGGCATTGATTCAACAAGGTGCTGAAAGCATTCTTTAGAAATGTTGGCCCATATTGATAGGATAGCATCTTGCAGTTGATGGAGATTTGTGGGATGCACATCCAGGGCACGAAGCTCCCGTTCCACCACATCCCAAAGATGCTCTATTGGGTTGAGATCTGGTGACTGTGGGGGCCATTTTAGTACAGTGAACTCATTGTCATGTTCAAGAAACCAATTTGAAATGATTCGAGCTTTGTGACATGGTGTATTATCCTGCTGGAAGTAGCCATCAGAGGATGGGTACATGGTGGCTATAAAGGGATGGACATGGTCAGAAACAATGCGCAGGTAGGCTGTGGCTTTTAAACGATGCCCAATTGGCACTAAGGGGCCTAAAGTGTGCCAAGAAAACATCCCCCACACCATTACACCACCACCACCAGCCTGCACAGGTGGTAACAAGGCATGATGGATCCATGTTCTCATTCTGTTTACGTCAAATTCTGACTCTACCATCTGAATGTCTCAACAGAAATCATGACTCATCAATTTTGGTGAGCTCTTGCAAATTGTAGCCTCTTTTTTCTATTTGTAGTGGAGATGAGTGGTACCCGGTGGGGTCTTCTGATGTTGTAGCCCATCCGCCTCAAGGTTGTGTGTGTTGTGGCTTCACAAATGCTTTGCTGCATACCTCGGTTGTAACGAGTGGTTATTTCAGTCAAAGTTGCTCTTCTATCAGCTTGAATCAGTCGGCCCATTCTCCTCTGACCTCTAGCATCAACAAGGCATTTTCCGCCACAGGACTGCCGCATACTGGGATGTTTTTCCCTTTTCACACCATTCTTTTAAACCCTAGAAATGGTTTGTGTGTGAAAATCCCAGTAACTGAGCAGATTGTGAAATACTCAGACCGGCCCGTCTGGCACCAACAACAATGCCACGCTCAAAATTGCTTAAATCACCTTTCTTTCCCATTCTGACATTCAGTTTGGAGTTCAGGAGATTGTCTTGACCAGGACCACACCCCTAAATGCATTGAAGCAACTGCCATGTGATTGGTTGATTAGATAATTGCATTAATGAGAAATTGAACAGGTGTTCCTAATAATCCTTTAGGTGAGTGTATGTCACCTATAACACTGCAGCTTGTCCTAAAGATCAATAGCTTTCAGAGATAGATTTGTGTGCATTTCAGTTTTGTTGATTTCCTTCTATTGTGTCAGCATGTTCATCTAGCTCCCTTTTTTATAAGCTATAATTGCTTATTAACTCTGCATTTTGTTTGTATGAAATCTTGTCATATCAGTGACTTGACCAGTGATTGTCATGTTTCAGCCCATCACAATTATCACAATTATGTTTCTGACTAGAATCACCTCGGGTTCCTTAAATACAAAGGAAGCTGATAGAAGGTGACTTGGCAGAGGGGCGTAATACGAAAGCAGAGAAGAAGGAGATCTAATCCCCAAAGAGAGGAGCTCTGGTCATCACAGGTTTGACCAGCATGCTTCATGAATAGTAGAGGGAAAGATCTTCAGTGTAGGCAAAGGGCTTGCACATGCTGCAAAGAAAGAGACTTGGTACAAACTCGGTGCAGAAAGCACGGTCCAGGTTTCTAAGATCTGGAGATGTAATAATGACATCTTTGAACAATACAAACTGTAAAGAAGGCAACTGGAGGACCATAAATGTGGTGTTCTTGACCTATGCCATTGCTTCGGCTATGTCCCTCACAACATTTGTTTATGCCTTTCAACATGTTGATACTAAACGAATCACAGTTAATCAAAGCTACTTCTGTTCTCCATTTTATTAAAATCTAAGAACACACCAAAGCAGTCCTTGTAGCTCGGTCAATTGGGGCACAATTCCCCTTGGCATTGGTTGGCAATGAATGATCTTATGGCAAATCATTCGGTGGTAAGTGGAGTCGATGGACCAAGAGTGTCTGCGTCTTTCCGCAATTAACTACAATGGACTGCTATGACCATCATTCACAACAACATAAATCTCAACTTTAAGTGCTTTTCGAAGCTCCATGGAAAATATTTCAGTGGATATTTCCGATTATTAGTTGTCATCAAGGCCAAATACCAGCAGTTCTAACATCGCGATAACATCAAGATTCAAGTCAGCTTAGTGATCTATAAATCCCAATTAAAAAAAATTGAACCATAGACTGAAGACACCCAGCAACTCGAGCTAACTTTCAGGACGTGGCTAACCAAATTAAGCAAATCGTACAACACTGACATCCGGGGAAATAAGCTGTAGTGTCAATTTTGGGCTTTTTGCTTACCTAAATTACTGTTCAATGACAGAAATTCACTTTAGCATGCCAATCGAATGGAAAGGCTAGTGAATTCCCATGTGAGGAAGTGGCTGTCCCCAAATGCTTACAGCGTCGACTCTACAGCGGATGGAGCCTGGCACTGCCAATTTCTGCTGGGTGAGGATTCAGTTGCAAGTGAGACTGGATAGGCCTTACTGACTCCAGGGAACCGATGTGGTAAGGAGCCGGCTACCTAGCCATATGGAAGAAGTGACGCCAGCCTAGCGAAGCAAAACTGCTCTTCTCCATTTGACTTGCGTTCCACGTCACATGCAAGGAGGCTTTGGCCTAGGAACTGTAAAACCTATTCAAGGCACGGCATGTAGATAACGTTAATCGAGCATGGTGGTAAGGAGTTTGCGCCGACAGGAAGTAGCTAGCCAAGCTTCCAAAGCGCGTGCTAGCAAACAGGGAGTCCTGAATACGTCGGGATGTGGTCGAGAGGAAAAAACTCACATGGAGCGAATCTGGGCTGGAATCCAAAAGACATTCGATCTTATGGGAGTATAGATGACTGTCAGCCATCCACAAACCTCACGAATGGTTTGGAACGTGCAACTTCCGCCTGTGTTCAGAATCTAAATAATTGCACTCTGTCAGTATAGCGGCAGCGTAAACTTCAAGCAAAATGAACATAACCGTTTATGGTTACACAGCTTGAGTGCATGGGGCATCAACGCCCAACCTTTTAACAACCAGGATGGGCGCCGACACCCACCATCGTTCGTTCGAGAGGGGGACAAGTTGAGGGCTAGCCCCTCAAACCCTGATCTGACCCCACTGAATGTAGCCAGGGACTGGGAGATGCTAGTCGACCTAAGTCAGAAGCTCATTTTCCCTCCGGAGATTGCAACAACCAACCTGCGACCAGACCTTGTTCTCTGGTCTAAGTCCTGCCGGCTTGCCTATATCATAGAACTGACAGTTCCCTGGGAGGATGCCATCGAAGAAGCGTATGAGCGTAAGAAACTGCGCTATTCCAACTTAGCAGCTGAGGCAGAAGACAGAGGCTGGAAGATAAGGGTGCGTCCGGTGGAGGTGGGGTGTAGGGGCTTTGTAGCCAGCACAACAGCGAAGCTTCTTAGGGAAATTGGAGTCAGGGGGCAGGGTTACAGACAAGCCATCAAAGAACTGGCCAACACCGCAGAGAGGACGAGCCATTGGCTGTGGCTGAAGAGGAGCGACACCACCTGGGCTGCTAAGGCGAACAGCTAACAGCGGACACACACCCAGGCTTGATCAACCTGCGGTGGGCCTGCCTCAGCAGAGGGTGTATTGTGATAATTGGCCGAAACACCCTGTGATGCTGCGGTACACAACTGACGATGTGCCCCGCTGATAAAGCCTTATAGCAGCCATCCTTCAAGAACTTCCGAATTAGAAGTGGTGCAAACATTAGGGATTGCAACATCTAGTCCTTTTATCAAACGTTTCGGATGCTGAAGTTTGTTGGTTGCAATAAATGATGAACAAAAGAGTGAAAATAGGGATAAGGTGTGATGTTTTCAGGGTGCTAATGTGTCCAAAGAGAAGAATAGGGATTATATTAAGGACTCGTGAGATTATCCAGAGGGTGTGTGGTGTAAAAGGTGGATGACAGCCTGACCTACAGTTAGAAAAGAAGAGGTCAAGATGAGGAAAAGAGGGAAAGAGGGCATGGAGAGCGAAAGGGAAGGAGATGGTACCCAGCAAACAATAGCCATCATTTCACCGTCTAGGTCTAGGTTAACTAGACTATGGAAGTAAAATAATGACAAATATTTTTGAAACAATAAAGCTTGTTGAATTGCACTACTTGAGGGAAAAAAAAGCATTGCATTAACACTGTTTGCATTTTAATGTATTGTATTTTTAGAGCTTGCATTTTTATGGCCTGAAATTCAACATGGTTGTGTATATTTAAGCTGTGAATATTTCAATTCAAAACATTTCACACGTTTTTATTTTTAAAAATTCAATAATCTATATTTACTTTCAGATTTCACTTCCAAAATATTCATTCTGTTTAGAAATACAGCCTATAATAGTCGACAGGCAATTTTCGGTCCATTTTATTTCGCTTTACAAATTCAGTGGTTCAAATTCGACAGAAAATTCAACATTTGACATCCGGGAACGGCAGGAATATCAGTGGATTGCCGATTGATAATCTCCATAGCAGTTAGTCGTCCTCACCAGCAGGGGGCGCAATCGGCTGTTGACGAACACTAGAGCAACGGGTGAGAGAGTCATTCATTCATAAAAACGGATTTACAGAAATGGAGCGAGCCAGTATTTGTGATGATTATCAGGGCCAGTATAGCTATGGAAAAGCTAATAAAAACACAAAAGCGGTGTTTACATTTAAGTCTTTACAGTTAGTTTTGCACATGTAAGCAGCTTTCTCTACCGTGAACGATATTATAATGTTATTCCCCGATGCTGATGTAGATAAAACGTTAAATCTGAGGTAGTGGACATATAGGCTATTTCTCTCGGTTGTTTCGTTTTTCTTAACGTTATATTGCGACGCTGTGCTGCAAAACTGGGGATTCCCTCAATACGTCACTCTCCTGGATTCCCCTGCGGTCAGGACACTTAAAGCTTAATGGACTAATACAGTGATATAAAAGACCAAACCCGCACCTTATTGGGGATGTAGACTATACTAGATACAGGAACAGGCAAGCGGACTCAGAATATGAGCGTAACGTGCAAAGTTTCACGCTAAGTGATTCCCAGTGAAAATCTGGAATAAAGTTGTCTGAATAGACCCGATATAGTCCGGCTATGAGTAACCCACTTCAAGCCAAAATAACCTTGAATTTTGGTTACACTTCGGTTTTGCCAAAATAACTTGCGAGATGTACAGTATAATATTCCATCATGTAAGCAAAGTAAACGGTGATTACAAGGTGATTGGTTTAATTTCTTGACTCATTTCATTTCTTTGTTATCTAATTGATGACTAGTCTATTCATGGGCTACGGTTCAAATATGGCAAGCCGTTTTAGCTTAAATTGTTCCCAGCGTTACTCGTCGTAATTGCTTTTTTACTGGTAAGAATTCAATTAGAGAGCTCTCTAATTAAATTCTTGCTAGTAAAAAAAACAGAATTAAAGATATGATATGATATAAAGATTAAAGATGCAATTGCATTCCTACAATTAGCAACTGAATTAGAGAGCTCTCTAACTGGAATTGTTAATATTTGAATTGTAGAGCTCCGTAATTAAAATGGAGACATAATAGTAAAAATTAATTTGTAGAGCTCTCTAATTGTAATTTTACTAGTAATAATTGATTTGTAGAGCTCTCTGTAATTGATACTAGTGAGAATTGATTTGTAGAACTCTCTAATTCAATTCTTACAAAAATGCAATTAAGACGAGTAATGCTGGGTACAATTTAAGCTATAACGGCTTGCCATATTTAAACGTCTATTAAATTTTCACCGACAGCCCAAATGTTTCCTTGTTTAACCCTAGACATGTGAGCTGGGTTTGGATGGCTATTGAACGTCTTTTAAAAGGTAGCTGGGTAATATGCAAAAATGCCGACTTTACTTCATCAGCTACTGCTTGTATTTTCCCATCCCTGTCCTGATGTCTGTTCTTGGGATTTGTGAATAATGATTTAGTCTAAGTGATTGGGTTCTTTAGCAGTGATGGTTGTCCAGCTCAGGTGAACTAACACTTTGTGTCATCTGTCACCATGGTGATGCCGGTTGCTTGGGATGATGTCGTCGCATTCCGACATCTCCGGCTGCTTTCCCAGCATGTCGTGAGCAAGTCCTAATTTAAAGCGTCAGAATGAATTCATACACACAGTCATTAGAGCAGAACATTATGCACATCTAATCTCTAAAAGATAAATACATAATTATGCACATAAGCAGTGTTGGGTTACTTACGTTACTTAATCAGATTACTTTCTCCAAGTAACTAGTAAAGTAACTCATTACTTTTGAATTGACATATATTGCATGCTTTTATATCTGAGTTACTTTTTCAAATTAGTAATGCAAGTTAGTAAGTTTAAGTTTTGTGTGTGTGAAAACATGATGCTTACTGACTGAATCTGTTTTGTGTAAGTGAGATCAGTCAATGCATGCTCACATTAAATGTTCTTCAAAATTAATAAAAACAGTGAATGCAAACTCAGAATATTACGCAAACGTGCAATAAATATGTTAAATAACACAAATGTACTTTATGCATTTAATCTCATTTTATTAATCAATGTCTGCTGACCTTCGATGATCCAATTTAGCCATATTAATAAATCAAAATGACTTAAGATAAACATTTGTGTAATGTAAGTAAGAGGCTGCGTCCTAATCGCATACTCTCTTCAATAGGTACTTGTTTTAAATAAGTAATTACTTCACGACTGCTTAAAAAGTATGCTCTATACACGCTAAACAATTTTTTCAACCAAAATTTGGGTCAAATATGGACAAACCCAAATGTTGGGTTAAAAATGTAATTCTAAAATGTACAGTTGAAAGTGAAAGTTGAAGTTAGGTACAAATCTTGAATTCAATTTTGTCCATATTTGACCCAAATTTGGGTTGAAACAACCCAGCATTGCTGGATGTACTTCCTCTGCCATGTTGTCATGATCATGTGACCTACCAGCATGAGTTACGTACTGTACAAACGTGAATTTATTCATTCATTCACTTTTGGTGTGAAAATGTATTTCCATTTGCCAAAAATATAACTTTTTGTTTTGTTTTTGTTGTTAAAAAAACAAAGCAAGCCCAACCCAGATGAGAAAAAGTCATGCAAATGTAACGTAACTCAATGCTTTTCATAAAAAGTAAATAAGTAATGCAATTAGTTTATTTTTTAGGGAGTAGTGCAATATTGTAACTCATTACTTTTTAAAGTAACTTTCCCCAACACTGTCCGCTTATGGAAAATATAATCTACAATATCTGTTTAACTTAAATTGTAGGAGTGGGGAAATGACAGGTGCTCTCTTTTACCACATCAAAATATAATAATAGTTGTAGAAACAATTTTCTTTCAGAAATTACTAGAACATTTCACAGGTAATTACAAAGAAAGGCAAGTACCTAAACTGCATAGCAACCACCACTCAGAACAGGCAGTGCCACACACACCACACACACACACACACACACACACACACACACACACACACACACACACACACACACTTTCAGAAAATGTCAAATCTGGTCTTAAAACTGTGATTTTGTAAGTGTTTTTCTCTGGATTAGAGTCTAAACATGTTAGTCAACCTGAAATAGTATTGCTGTATGTGAATGAAGCTCTGAGTAAATGAAAGTGAAGGGAGGCACAAATACGCAGGCCGGCTGTTTTCTTGCTTTTATGACTTCTGACATCACCGCGAGCGAGACGGAGAGATGAAGAAGAACCTGATTAGCATTGTGTTCATGTCCCACTGCGTGACTCTGACTGAGAGAGAGAGAGAGAGAGAGAGAGAGAGAGAGAGAGAGAGAGAGAGAGAGAGAGAGAGGAGAGAGGAGAGAGAAGAGAGGAGAGAGGAGAGAGCAGAGAGTAGAGCCAGATCAGCACTTTCCAGAGGCCAGGGCACGGGAAAGAAGAGAGACGGGTGGACCCGGGAG
>CM070818.1:8351484-8359737 GCA_036326025.1 Chrosomus eos | reverse complement strand
ATAGATAGATAGATAGATAGATAGATGAGATAGATAGATAGATAGATAGATAGATAGATAGATAGATAGATAGATAGAAAAAATAGATAGATAGATAGATAGATAGATAGATAGATAGATAGATAGATAGATAGATAGATAGATAGATAGATAGATAGATAGATAGATAGATAAACGGATGGAGAGATAGACGGATGGATGGACAGACAGACAGATAGATCGAACAAACTGAAGTTGTTTGGTAAGATTATTGAGAGTCGTTCCCAAGGCAAGTGATTGATTGTCTGAATATTATCATTACAGCGTTGGCATTAGCATTAGCACTAGCACTAGCATTAGCACTAGCATTAGCACTAGCCCCTTCATTACTCACACTCTCATAGGCTGCAGGGAGCGTCCACTGTAATTTTATCCACTTTAACCTCATACGTCCACTGAATATGAAGCATGCACTGGATCAGCTTCTGTTAGCTCTCACAGGCAATACTGTGCTGGACAAGAAGAAGTCTTCAGGGGAATCAGAGTTATGTTTATAGGATGATCTGATTTATGTGCTTTTAGTTTTGTAGAGTGGACTGAATATGAACTGTATTTGTTGTAAATTTAAATGACCATTTCACAGTACAGAATTATTCACACATTAATTCTGCATTTTATAGTTTACAAAGTTATTTTTCTACCAGCATGGAAATTTGCAGTTACACTAGCAGTATGCTCAGCAAGGATGTGTTTATTTGATAAAAATACAGAAAAGGTCAATTTGATAAATATTATTATAATTTAACTGTTTTAATATATTGTAAATTGTAATTTATTCCTGCGATCACAGTTGTATTTCTAGTCTTCAGAGTCACATGCTCCTTCAGAAATAATTCTAATAGAACAGAAAGAAAATAGTCATAAAAATCATTCAATATTACAATTTTTCTCCACAAAGAAACTTTACTAATATTGTAAGAGGAAAAAAAGATTAACAAACAAATATATAACCCCTTTAAAGTGCTGGATAATTAATGCATCCTCAGTTTTGTTTTTTGTATCTCGATTGATCTCTCTCTTTCTCGTGTGTGTGTGTGTGTGTGCGTGCGTGCGTGCGTGCGTGCGTGTGTGGTGTGTGGTGTGTGTGGTGTGTGGTGTGTGGTCATGTTTTTGTGATATATGAGGACACAAATGTGTATAATGACATGGGTATTACACTGGTATTAAAACTTACACATGATATATGAGGACATTGCCCGAGTCCTCATATTTCAAATTGCTTAAAAAACATAAAAAACAAAGTTTTTTTTTTTTTTACATTGAAAAATCCAGAGAAAGTGTTACTCTGTCTCCACTTGTCTCTGGTCACAGTATGGGTCTCTCTCTCTCTCTCTCTCCTCTCCTCTCTCCTCTCTCTCTCTCTCTCTCTCTCCTCTCTCTCTCTCTCCTCTCTCTCTCTCTCTCTCTCTCTCTCTCCTCTCTCTCTCTCTCTCTCTCTCTCTCTCTCTCTCTTCTCCTCTCTCTCTCTCTCTCTCTCTCTCTCTCTCTCTCTCGCTTTATCGATGCTTTGGGTGAAGTATGAGAGTCTTCCTCATTAATTTAGCGTGTGAATGTCTTCCCGTAAAATAACCGTGCCGTAACTTCTGCGCGCTCTCTTGTTCTCCCTCCCTAACACCTCCACGACTCCGTCTCCAGCTGATTGGTTGATGTATGGTGTTATTCAGAGAGATGCAAAAGCCCATAACTCACGCTGACGGAGCTTATAGGAGAGATAGTGAGGCGTGGAGAGCCAGAGGAGATCTCCAGCGGTTGATGTCCCCGGTGGGCCGATGTGTCTGTGTAACTTTCGTTGAAGGCTGGGCTCTTGGCAGACTGGCATCCCTGAGCGCACGCACTCAAACACACATCAATATCACCCATCAGGAGTGCCCTTCACACCCTGCGTCCCCAGAGATGTGTTTTACAGTGGAGACTGAAGACAGACAGGGCTTGTGTATCACCGCTTCTCTGTGTGTGGCTTTCAAAGCGTGTCACGCTAAAGAGGCTGACAAAGACGGATCCGCGGGAGTTTCCCACACTCCCCGAATCAAAGGAGACGAAGGAAAAGTGCCGAATGTGCGGCTTTAATCTGTGAATATCGTTATTTGCCGCCTCTTTGCTTTTGTGTGCAGCCTTTAATGCAAAAGCAGTGATTTGTGTGTTGGCAGCCAGACTCTGTGCCATGTAGCTGAATGTTAAAACTGTAGTTTGGCCCCTCAGGGCCTCACCTTCAGAACTGATCAATGGACACTAGCAAACAGAGGGAAGAGAGAGAGAGAGAGAGAGAGAGAGAGAGAGAGAGAGAGAGAGAGAGAGAGAGAGAGAGAGAGAGAGAGAGAGAGAGAGAGAGAGAGAGAGAGAGAGAGAGAGAGAGAGAGAGAGAGAGAGAGAGAGAGAGACTATTTCTGCAGTGTTTTACATAGGGAGTGCTGAGAGGAATCAGGGGTCGCACAGTGAACGTGTGTGTGGGGGAAATCACTGTACACTAATGTCGGCAAGATTGTTTTATGTTTTTGAAAGAAGCATCTATTATGCTCACTAAAACTGCGTTTATTTTAACACAGTCTCATCCCAAGAAGTCATATATTGACGTCTTGGGACGTCTTTTGACCATACGTCAATATCCGCCTTTTTAGGGTACCCTTAAACGTCGGTAAATGACGATCCTGGGACGTCATACAACTGACGCTTTACCTTTAACGTCAGTTAGGTGACGGGTAGGTTTAGGTCTGGGGTAGAGTTAGGATCCGATAACGTCATCTAACCGACGTTTAAGGGTACCCTAAAAAGGCGGATATTGACGTATGGTCAAAAGAAGTCCCAAGACGTCAGTATATGACTTCTTGGGATGAGACTGCGCTGTTTATTTAATCAAAAATTTAATTGTAATTCGATATTCCACTTTAATCATTCTACTAACTTTGCAACTATGAGTTTTAGTCAGTATTATTATAGTCATTCTCATTAGAGTATTAATAGACTCTCTGCTTAATATCTGTTAACACTTTATTTTGATGCTCCTCAACAGATATTATACTGACTATACGTAACTTTACTACTACAATGTCAACTTATTCTACTAATCCTAATGTCGAACCCTAACATAATACTCTAATGAGAGTTAGTTGACATGTTGGTGCAATGTTACTTGTAGTCAGTAGAATGTCTACAGTGGACTATCAAAAAAAAGTATAACCAAGCATTATAATATAATATAATTTAATATAATGATGATTTTGTGCAAATGAGCCCCGCCTCCACTCACTCACTCACTTGTTGACGATCACACGTTGATCTGATTGGTTACAAGCTAGTTTGTGACATCAGAAACCGTTTCTTTTTTCAAAAATATTTTTATTGATTTCATGTAATTTTCTGAGATTTTGAATTTGGGGTTTTCATAAACTGTAAGCCATAATCATCAAAATTATAACTTTTGCACGATATATAAACTTTTCGAGTTTCACCTGTATATATTCTTCACTTTTTTTTTGATATTTTTCAGTCTTTAACCTTCACAAGGTTTCTCTCTGCATAACTGCAATAGACACTTCACTTGTCATCTGTGCTTTTAATGGGATTGCTTAATATTTAATGAGCAGTCTGTGTTTACACATAAAATCCACCTCAAAAAAGCCTGTGGGTTATTATTATTATAGAAGTTTGTTGAAAGTTGTAAAGAACACACAAAACTTCCACACATATTTAATATGACTTTAATTTGCTTTTACTTTATTCACTTTAGATTTGACACAGTACCAGTTTAGTTACTATTAATTCAGCAAATATAGTTCCCAGATGGGTATTACAAAGTAAACACAGAGAATAATAATAATATTAAATATCATAATTTATTTTATGCTAAATTGTAAAACATTTTTGCATTGACTTTTAGTTTCCCATGCAGTTTTGTGAATGTGAACTTTAGTTTTAATATACATGCTTTAGGACAGTGACATGTCCCATAATATTTCCTTAATCTTTCTCGTCCCATTGCCAGTGTCCCACTTGTGCTGTTTTACACAGATCTTCAACAGACTGATAGACACTTCCCGTACCAGCAGTTATAGTTCATTTACACATCTATCACCTCCCTTCTCCTTCAAAACCCATAAACCACAAGCCATTTTCTGTATGGTCAAATTTGGAGTAACCTCTCTATAGGCCTTATATGCCTGAAATACAAGCTTGCAGAATTTTAGAATTTAGAATGTTGTCTTTGAACTTCCGTATTGCAGTAGCATCATCATTAGCCGGTGAAGTGATTCGCTTATTGTAGAGTTAACGAAAGTTATCATGATCATTATAATGTCTGCGCTGATGACATAATGCATGTCAGGACAGGGAAGATTTTAAAACAAGTCTTTTATTCATTAATCGGTAAGATTCTTAACCTCATGCTCTGGTAAATATAAACCAGAAGACAGAACAAGAGCTCATAATATCCTTTAAAAAATTCCAGTATATTGTCAAAATGGTATTTTGATACAATTTTAAACCATGCTACTGAATGATTACCATATTCATGTACCATAATGTTACACAGGCCAGTTTTATTTCATACAAAACATTTTATAATCTAGTATTACTTTCTAGTGCAGTGCTCTGTTCTGCAACTCATTCTACCAAGAGTTTAGATAATGCTGAACCATTTCACTGAACTCTTATGTGGGGGTTGTTTTGTTCACTTTCAGAAAAAAAGGTACAAAAGCTGTCAGTAAGACGGTACCCTTGAAAAGGTTCTAATGTGTACCAACTTATATTCTAATATTTACCATTTAGGTACTAATATGTACTGTTAGGTACTAATATTCACCCTTTTTTTATAGGTACAAACATGTTGTTTTGAAAGGGTACCGCTCCAGTAACAGCTTTTGTACCTTTTTTTATGAGAGTGTTAGTGCTGTAAACTCTGAGAAAAAGAGTATTTGTACAAGAAAGAGAAGCCCTGAATCTTTAATTCCTGTCATTTCCCCACAGTCCATTGTCCAGTACAGACAGAAACACCTTCATCTCCTCAATGCTCTTCGTAAACACGGATGGTTGTATATTAGTTTGTGTGTTTACTGAAGTGTTCTGTGTTTCTCTCAGAGCCTCAGCTGAAAGGTATCGTCACTCGTCTGTATTGTCGACATGGCTTCTACCTGCAGATGTTACCCGACGGCACCCTGGACGGCACAAAGGACGAAAGCAGCTCCTTCTGTAAGTGTGTGCTTGTAGATTCATGAGTGTGTGTGTGGATCTGTGCGTGTGCGCAAATCTTTTGTGAACACATGTTTTAAGAGCTTAAAAAAAAAATATCTGGTTAACCTTCCCTGAACTCACAATCACATTACATCCCACAGATTATAATGGGAAACAAACATTATAAGTGTGCCAGGTCTCTTCTCTCTCTCTCTCTCTCTCTCTCCTCCTCTCTCTCTCTCTCTCTCTCTCTCTCTCTCTCTCTCTCTCCTCTCTCTCTCTCTCTCTCTCTCTCTCTCTCTCTCTCTCTCTCTCCTCTCTCTCTCTCCTCTCTCTCTCTCTCTCTCTCCTCTCCTCCTCTCTCTCTCTCTCTCTCTCACTCTCGAATACCTTGCTCTCCTCACAGCAGTGTAAACCAGCATCTTTTCACAATTCATGAATGTGAATTTGGATTGAATGCGCCACACAACCCTCAGAAAGCTGAATTTGATTTGAAATGACTCAGAGAGGAGTCGTGTTGTGTCATTCTTACATTAATATTGCAAGTAGAGTGTTGACTCTGAAAATTCCAAGAAGAAAAAGCGCATTCCAAATAACAGATGATGCACTCTACTAACCGAAGTGGAATGTGTCTGGTGGAATGTGTCCTTCACAGAACGGTGGATGACAGAATAACCTTCTGAAGTTCACACACTAGACAGTAGAGAACAGTGTATAGTGCGTCATTTGGGACACAGCTAAAGAAATTCATGTAGTGCATTATGGGAAGTGTTCTTTCTCCCTGATACACAAGTTTATCCATCTATCCATCCATCCATCCCTCCATCCATCCATCCATGTCTGTCTGTCATCTATTTATCTATCTGTCTGTCTATCGTTTGATCTATCGTTCTGTTGTTCTTTCTATCTGTCTGTGTCTGTCTGTTATCTATCTATCTATCTATCTATCTATCTATCTATCTATATCTATCTGTCTGTCATTTGATCTATCATTCTGTTGATCTTTCCATCCATCCCTCCATCCATCCATTCAATCCATCCCATCCCATCCATACATCCATCCATCCTTCCCATCTCATCCCATCCATCCATCCATCCCTCCCTCCATCCCTCCATCCATCCATTCAATCCATCCCATCCCATCCATCCATCCATCCTTCCCATCTCATCCCATCCATCCATCCCTCCCTCCCTCCATCCATCCCATCCATCCCATCCCTCCCTCCCTCCCTCCCTCCATCCATCCCATCCATCCATCCCTCCATCCATCCATCCATCCATCCCATCCATCCATCCATCCATCCATCCATCCCTCCATCCATCCCATACCATCCATCCATCCCATCCATCCCACCCATCCCATCCCTCCATCCATCCATCCATCCCATCCCTCCATCCATCCCATCCCATCCCATCCCATCCCATCCATCCATCCATCCCATACATCCCATCCCTCCATCCATCCCATCCCATCCATCCACACCATCCATCCCTCCATCCATCCCTTCCCATCCCATCCCATCCCATCCCATCCCATCCCATCCATCCATCCATCCATCCATCCATCCCATCCATCCCATCCATCCAATCCATCCATCCATCCATCCATCCCATCCATCCCATCCATCCCATCCCATCCCATCCATCCATCCCATCCATCCCATACATCCATCCACCCTATCCATCCATCTCTCCATCCATCCCATCCATCCCATCCCTCCATCCATCCGATCCATCCATCCAATCCATCCATCAATCCATTCATCCCATCCCATCCCATCCCATCCCATCCCTCCATCCATCCCATCCATTTCATCATCCTATCCCATCCCAAACATCCCATCCCAAACATCCCATCCCTCCATCCATCCATCCATCCATCCCTCCATCCATCCCATCCCATCCCATCCCATCCATCCATCCATCCCATACATCCCATCCCTCCATCCATCCCATCCCATCCATCCACCCCATCCATCCCTCCATCCATCCCTATCCCATCCCATCCCATCCCATCCCATCCCATCCCATCCATCCATCCATCCATCCATCCATCCATCCCATCCATCCCATCCATCCAAACCATCCATCCATCCATCCATCCCATCCATCCCATCCATCCATCCATCCCATCCCATCCCATCCCATCCATCCATCCCATCCATCCATACATCCATCCACCCTATCCACCACTCTCCATCCATCCCATCCATCCCATCCCTCCATCCATCCGATCCATCCATCCAATCCATCCATCATCCATTCATCCCATCCCATCCCATCCCATCCATCCTCCATCCATCCCATCCATTTCATCATCCATCCCATCCCAAACATCCCATCCCATCCATAACATCCATACATCCAAACTTTAAATCTTTTTAAAACTTCAAATAATTGTAATTTTACTTCCTTACATTCAAATCCAAATAGTAATTTGGCTAAATTAATTTCAAATTCAGGAACACTACCAACATTTCATTGCAGTGTTTGCATCTTGGTGAAGCTGAGAACAGTCTGAGACACTGATCTCGTTCCTTTAGAAACTCTAGAAGAGGCACATGTGAGATGACTCGGCTCTTTTTCTTTTTCACAGAAAATGTGTGATCTCAGATCTCAGTTTGCTCTTTGTTTACCTTCACTGGAGCAGAAGAGTATAATTTCAGATATTAAAGAGATCTCATGTGTTACTGTTCCAGTCCTGATGTTCAGTGTGAGCTCTTCTAAAATACGCAGCAGTCTCCTCATAATGTACATGTTCCCCTCACGAGACACATTTCTGAGCACAGCCAAACAGATGCCCCGTAATGTCTTTTTAATATGAGAACGTGATCAGCAAAAGAAAACAGTTCAATCCCACAAGGTTTCCCCACTTTTTACTTTCAGACGTCTTGAAAACCTTCCAGAGACAAAACCGCTTTGTCAGTCGATAAAAGGATTTTCGTAAGTGTTTCTATCCACGCATAAATCTTGCATAGAAGTCATTTAACAGTGCCTTGTCCGCTGATTCGGTGTGTGTCAGATATTGTGTAAGTGTGTGTTCGCTGTAGC
>CM070818.1:8193984-8348984 GCA_036326025.1 Chrosomus eos | reverse complement strand
AATCACACCCAAAAACTGCCAAATCAGCATGGAGAGAGAATAAATAATTAACATGCTCTGATTCATATCTGGAAGCCCTCTGTTGTAATGATATACAATTCCATCATTAAATAGGCAAACAATTGGATTTTATGCTCTGATCGCATGCTGATAGAACGGCTTTGGAAACTTCCATATTAGGTTTCATGGTAACTTTTATTTGTAGGAATAGATAGCCTTCCCATCAGGCACCTCTCTTATACTCGCCTCAGAACCAGACCTGACCTGGACGCCTTCATAACTCACATAAGCTCTTGCAAACATGCCCTGTAATTTTCATCCAAACTAATGAAAACAACTGCAGTCTAATTCATCAAAGTTTATTGCAAGGTGGGCAGCAAAGAATAAGTTGAACAAGGTTAGTAAACTCTGTGATAGATTTATCCTTTCTCTCTTCGGGACTGTGGCAAACTAATGGTTAGAGTTCATGTTCTCCAATTCATCTACTTCAAGGTAAAGCCTAAAGAATAATCTTTCTTTAAAGGGGCTCTATGTAGAATTCAGAAAGCCTGTTATTAGTGACACCGGTGGCCGTTAGGTGAACTACAGCCAGCAACTTGTTACTCGCGCTGGGACTCATGCACATGTAACTAGGGCTGGCTATCGTAACATAATTTTCGATACCGATATTGATACCGATACCTTGACTTCGATACCGGTTCCTGAACGATATTTTTTTTGATACCAATTTTATGAAACCCGTTTTAACAATATTACATTACCTAAAAAACAAAACTTTTATTTTTTCAGTTTGTTGACTTTTTTTTTTTGACACCGGTGGCCGTTAGGTGAACTACAGCCAGCAACTTGTTACTCGCGCTCGGACTCATGCACACGTAACGCACAAGAAACTGAACGTGATTTAAATCTCAATCCCGGCGAAGTTCTTTTTCGTCCTTTGCTTAAGAAGTTGTAAATACCTTTGCTGTGATATACTGTTAACAAACATGCAGACGCCGTTCACGCTGCTGAGAGCGACATTTAGATGAATATAATAAATATGTGCTGCACACTTTTCTTCTCAATTACAAAATAAACACAACAAAAGTGAAAAAAAAGCAGTTCAGAAAGCATCTGATCATAGAGATGTGGAAATGTTCACACAAGCTCAGCAATTCATCATGTCGACAGATGAGGTCATTAAAATGACAGTGTTATGATAGTTTGATTATAAAGTATATTTGAGTCTATAGACTATATAGATCTGGCTATGTGAGACTATAGTTTGAATTAATCCCTTTTCTTTGCATGACACATTGACATTACAGTGCAGAATGGCTCTTTCAGCATTATCCTGAACATTGTATAAGCATTCGCTTCATGTGTGATTGAACAGCAGAAAGCCTCTCGGGAGCGTAAACGTCTCATCCTTCTGATTTTCCCAGCAAAAAAAAAGAAAGTTCCTGACCCAAGTCCTTCACAAAAAAAAGTAAAAATAAAATCAATATACAGCCTTTCAGACAACCCAGGAAGTCTGGGAAGGTCTTCTTTTTATAGGTTTCGTTACAAGCTGCTCACAGGTTGGCAGTACATATGTGATTACTACATGAACATTCTGACATAAAGCCCCTTTAATTTCTCCAAGCAAACTTTGGATTTTTCTACAGATTAGTACAGGTCTCCAGATGGCACAGTGCTTGTCCCGGCAGTTCCCAGAAAAGCCAAAAGAACAGCTGGTTGGGCAGGGATCGGTGTTCCATCAGTGGAGGGAAGGGTGGACTGGCAGTCCTCCTCGATTTAATCTTCTCTTCAAGCACAAGTTGATTATGTAATGTCTTAATGAGCAAAACTGGAGAGGAACGACTAGACTCTTGCTTTGCTGTGTGTGTGTGTGTGTGTGTGTGTGTGTGTGTGTGTGTGTGTGTGTGTGTGTGTGTGTGTGTGTGTGTGTGTGTGTGTGTGTGTGTGTGTGTGTGTGTGTGTGTGTGTGTGTGTGTGTGTGTGTGTGTGCGCGCATTTCACCCCTGCTCAATTACTTACACTTGAAAAGATAAGAGAGAGAGAGAGAGAGAGAGAGAGAGAGAGAGAGAGATAGAGAGAGAGAGAGAGAGAGAGAGAGAGAGAGAGAGTCAGAGAGTCAGAGAGTCAGAGAGAGAGAGAGTCAGGTGGAGTTGGTTTCTTTGCAACTAAATCTTTCCTTATTACAGCATTTTTCTACGTTTCTGCCTTACTTTGGAAAATAATAATTAAATAATAAAAAAAATCTGACTTTGGTCAAAGTCTTCACAGAGGACACACACTGCAAAGTTTTGAGGGGCATTAAACATTTAAATACAGGAATGATTCCTCTACGTTATTGTTCTTCCTCGTATTTCTGTTTCAATATTAGAATGAAAAAATAAAAAGGGTAATAGAGTGCCGAAGTTATGACGTCACTTTGTAGGACAACTCAGAAGTTAGCGGCGCATGGGTTCCCTCGATCAAAACTATGCATTTTCCCCATAGACTTTTGGAAAATCGCAAAAAATAAGATCTGTGTTCAACAAAGTTGTGACCCTTATACGTTTTGTCTATCAAGATAATCTTTACAAGTTAATCAAAATGTATACATTTTGAAGCCTAAATGAAGCCGTCAGATATAAGATTAAGACACAATAAAGTTTAAAAAAACACAAGCAGGTTATAACTGGTGTGTTTTATGTCATAGATCAAAACGTGAAAATAATCAGAGGCTTTGTTAACCACAGACCTTATTTCAGGCGATTTAGCAAAAACCCATTCAAAAAACCAATCGACTTTAGGGCGAGGGAACCGGAAGTGCTAAAATGCTAACTCACTTCCGCGTTTTGGCCTACAAACTGACGTCATACGTAACCTCGGCACTTGACCATATCTAACATGTGCAACAGTACTCTGACTTTATTTTTTGCAACTGTGATTTTATATTTCAAATGTTTCTTTATATCTCACATTGTGACTTTATCTCACATTGTGACTTTATATACAGTTGCAACTTGATTTTTTGATTCTAATAATTGCAACTTTTTTCTTGTAATTGTGACTTTATATCTCAGTGACTCAGCTAGCATCCACAATTCTCCAACTTTGATCCTTACAGTTTGTTTGGCCTCTCAAAAATCCTCCTTAGTGTGTATAGCCACACAATATAGACACAATATAGACACAATAAAGACACATGTCCTCCTTCAGGTAGATTGTTGCCATCTCCATTTGATTTACACTTCTCAATTATTGTTTACCAGACTGAGGGTTTAAATACAAGATAATGAGCAACTAAACAAGAAACAGGTGTGACTTATATATCAACTAATGAGTAACTATGGAAACACAATGTAAATCCTAACGCTTAAAATAATGAATTGGTTTGAGAAGGGTAAACGGCACGACCACCTCTCGTTTTTCTTATCAGTGTGAAAGAGACTCAAAATACTCCATTGATTTTGGTCATACAGACAAGTGTTATAAACTATTCGAAAGTGTTCATTAGGGCCCGAGCACCGATGGTGTGAGGACCCTCTTGGAATTGCTCTGTTTATTATTATTATTATTATTCTTCTCCGCAATGAATCGCATTTTTGAGGGCCTAAACATGCACGAAAACTCACGAAAATTTGCACACGCGTCAGAACTGGCGAAAATTTACATCTGATATGCATTTCAAAATTGGGCGGGGCAAAATGGCTCGATAGCGCCACCTATAAAGGTTCAACGGAGTGCGCCTCGCGTTACGTTTCACGTACGTGTACGAAATTCGGTACATACATGTAATGGCCCAATACCTACAAAAAAGTCTCTTGGAGCGTAGCCCTAAACACAACAGGAAGTCAGCCATTTTGAACTTCCTCTCAGATTAATGTGCAGTTTTTGTCATTTTCAGGCCTCGTACTTTAACGAACTCCTCCTAGAGTTTTATAGCCTCGTGAGACCATCCTGATCTCGCGAGCTTTCAAGGTTTCACTCGCAGATCAGTCTGGATACTTTCCGTTAAAGAAAATTTGGGAGCAGTTCACCAAACGAACGTCCAATCAGCGTTGGCTTTGAGGCGGGTTGAGGTGTGACGCAACGAGAAGCGCGACAGCTTCGTTGATCTGATTGGTTGATTTGGCCCGTCTATCACCAACATAGGCCAATCAGCTAACCAGTATTTTCGCCCCTTACCAAAACTACTTCAACGGAAGGTTTCCAGATGGATATGCGGAGCAAATCCATCTGGCGGAGTCAGGTTAACAGTTTTAATCTGATCATCTTCAAATTTGGTGAGTGTAATCTTAAGGCCTTTGCGACGTTAAATTGCGAAGATCTTGAGTTTTCGTCGAAGGGCGTGTCCTCGGAGGCCTGACAAATTTTGATGTTTCGCCATGAAACAGGAAGTTGCTGTAACTCAGGCAAACAATGTCCAATCTGCCCCAAACTTCACACGTTTGATAAGAGTTCTGTCCTGAACACATGTCCATGCTCATATTCAGTTACAGTCACAGCGCCACCTGCTGGCAACAGGAAGTGACATGTTTAACACTGTTGTGGACTCCTGATAACATATAAAAAAGTGCCAGCAAGTGTTAAACATGCTAACAACATACTTGAAACATGCTAAAACATGCTAGCAAGCACTTAGCTAAGTGCTAAAGCATGCTATTACTGCAATTCAATAGGAATTTGCTGTAACTCAGGTATGGAATGTCCAATCTGCCCCAAACTTCACACGTTTGATAAGAGTCATGGCCTGAACACATCTACATAACAATATTCAGTTATAGTAATAGCGCCACCTACTGGCAACAGGAAGTGACAGGTTTAACACGTTGATGCCCTTCTAGCAACAGGCTAAAAATGCCATTGAGTTCTAAACATACAAGAAACATGTTAAAACATGCTAGCAATACTTAGCTAAGTCGTAAAGCATGCTAATTCAATGAAACAAGACGTTGTTGTTACTCAAAAAGGCAACGTCCCATCTGCGCCAAACTTCACACGTTTGATAAGAGTTTTCTCCTAAACACATGTCCATGCTCATATTCAGACATAGTCATAGCGCCGCCTGCTGGCAACAGGAAGTGACGTTTAACACTGTTCTGGACTCCAAATAGGTCGTTTAACACTGTTCTGGACTCCAAATAGGTACATACATGTAATGGCCCAATACCTACAAAAAAGTCTCTTGGAGCGTATCCGTAAACACAACAGGAAGTCAGCCATTTTGAACTTCCTCTCAGATTTTTGTGCAGTTTTTGCCATTTTCAGGCGTCGTACTTTGACGAACTCCTCCTACAGTTTTAATCTGATCATCTTCAAATTTGGTGAGTGTAATCTTAAGACCTTTGTGACGTTAAATTGCGAAGATCTTGAGTTTTCGACGAAGGGCGTGTCCTCAGTGGCCTGACAAAATTTGATATTTTGCCATGAAACAGGAAGTTGCTGTAACTCAGGCAAACAATGTCCAATCTGCCCTAAACTTCACACGTTTGATAAGAGTTCTGTCCTGAACACATATCCATCCTCAAATTCAGTTACAGTCATAGCGCCACCTGCTGGCAACAGAAAGTGACATGTTTAACACTTTTGTGGACTCCTAATAACATATAAAAAAGTGCCAGCAAGTGCTAAACATGCTATCAACATACTTGAAACATGCTAAAACATGCTAGCAAACACTTAGCTAAGTGCTAAAGCATGCTATTACTGCAATTAAATAGTAATTTGCTGTAACTTCGAACCCCGAAACTTCAGACATTTGATAAGAGTCCTGCCCTGAACACATCTACATGAGAATATTCAGTTATAGTAATAGCGCCACCTACTGGCAACAGGAAGTGACATGTTTAACACTGTGATGCAGTACTAGCAACATATAAAATATGCCATTGAATTATAAACATGTTATAAACATGTTAAAACATGCTAGCAATTCTTAGCTAAGTGCTAAAGCATGCTAATGAAATGAAACAGGAAGTTGTTGTTACTTAAGAAGACAATGTCCAAACTGCCCCAAACTTCACACATTTGATAAGAGTCCTGCCCTGAACACATCTACATGACAATATTCAGTTATAGTAATAGCGCCACCTACTGGCAACAGGAAGTGACATGTTTAACAGTGTGATGCAGTACTGGCAACATAGTAAATATGCCATTGAGTTATAAACATGTTATAAACATGTTAAACATGCTAGCAATTCTTAGCTAAGTGCTAAAGCATGCTAATGCTATGAAACAGGAAGTTGTTTTTACTTAAGAAGGCAAAGTTCAATCTGCCCCAAACTTCACATGTTTGATAAGAGTTCTGTCCTGAACAAATGTGCATGCTCATATTCAGTTACAGTCATAGCGCCACCTGCTGGCAACAGGAAGTGACATGTTTAACAGCATGCTATTATACCCATAATAAAGGACATTTTTGTAACTGACTTTGACATACTCCCACTATATTTATCTACTTAAATGCACATTGCCCACCGTGGTCTGTCTTCCTAAAGCCAACGGGTGGCGATGGCACGGGTGCGAGGGCCCTTTCAATGCTGCTTGCAGCTTTAATTTACTACTTTTATTTGTGTACACTCACAATAAAAACTAAATGTTATGCTTTTCGAAGTCTCTTCTGAAACGCATCAGAAAATGAACTATAACTCAGCAAATACTAGACATGAGAGAAATGTGATGAGAGATACGAAAGATTAAACAAATTAGTAAAATCAAATTTACTTTTCTAATGAGTATTCAGACCTTTCTTTTTCTTCTCACAAAAACTCATTTTAAGTAATCTGAATTGTATAATTGTTTTGAGTTTTATGAACTTGTTTATTTTAACTTAAATACACACTTAAATTTAACTGAAACTGGGCTGGGATTTCCCAGCATGCTTTGCCATGAAACTCGAATGCTCAAATAAGTGTTATATTATGTTATACAGTGCAAGGAACAAACTAAGGGTGCGTTTACAGGACTACAATGAACTAAAAAATGGTAAAGTTTTTCCTTTACGTTTATTGCGCTGTATTATTCATACCAGGCCAGTAGTTGGCGAGGTCACATTTTAAAGAAACACTAAGTGCCTATAGACCGATCATGTAATACGCATGCGCATGATGTTACCATTTTCACAAATTCACGTTTTTGTAGTTTACATGGAGACAATAACGGTATCATTTTCAAAAACTTGCACTTTGAAACACATTTTCAAAATGTCAACCATGAACCCGTTTCCATTGTCATAAAAGGTTTTCCATGTTTAGTTGAAAACGCTGTCATGTAAACGGTGTCCGGGAAACAAAGCAGAAACAGAAACCATTATAAACTGTATTTAACATTAATAATAATAATATGTAATCTTGAGCACCAAAATCAGCATTTTGTAAGGATCACAAGAATAAATAAACCTTTAAAATATATTAAAAATAGAAAAGAGTATGTTAAATTGTAGGAATATTTCACAATATTGTATGCTTTTAATCAAATAAACGCAGCCTTGGTGAGTATAATACACCCAGGCTACTATACAGGTTTATTTTTTATAATATATGTATATTAATACTAGAGTAACCAGCTCTCTGAGAAGAGGAGTGATAACTGTATTTATCTGCAGTGTGTTTATGGCCAGAGGGAGATAAATAAAGAGAGAGAATCTAAAAGAGCAAGATTCTGGCATCTGGTTTTGGCACACAGAAAAGGTTAACCAAAGAGAAAGAAAAGATGGTGTGAGGCCAGCGTCGTCTAGACAGAAAGACAGTTTAACTACAACTGAAAGAAAGGTTAAACAAAAGGGGAACGAACTATGGAATCAGTTTTCTTTTATCCCGTAGATGTCCATCTGGTGACAGACGTTTTACTTTGAAGCATCTGGCGAATATGGTCAACTAGAGATGAATCACCAACTATCATTTCCTCAACATCGCCCCATATGAACACTCACACACTCACAAAGTTTTACTAATGTCACGCCAACATTTAATGACTTCCCTTCAAACCTGCCCCGAAGGATGGGAGAAAAAAGAAAAGCGAGAGACTCTGCAGGTCTTTAACAGACAGCGAGACGTCAGAGATGTTGACAGTGTACTAACACAATGTGCTGAGGCGTATTGAAAGAAGAACGGATGGATTCTGTACAGAGAGAGAGAGAGAGAGAGAGAGAGAGAGAGAGAGGAGGATGAACGACAGGCAAGTTTTGGTGCCCTGACCCATATCCCATAATGCCGAGCACAGACGGACTTTGACATAGACTGACCTAAGGTTGTCATTCATTTCTTTGTGTCTCCTCAAGCAATAAAACGAGCCTCACTGTCAGTCTTCGTGATGCTTCGGGGTGCACACACACCACATGTAAACACACACACTCATACACACATCACTTGATGATCAAACGCTTCTTCTTGGGGTGTCTAATTTCATCATGATGGCGAACAAATGTTGTTTAATGTCTCAGTGTGTTTGATTATCTTTGTGTTGAGCTGCAGTTAAAGGCTGGGTAAAGTTAGTGATGATGTCATCATTACGTTTAATGCTGATTTTCAGATCAGAATGAGTTTTGTGGCTTTTAGTCCATGCGTCTTATAGCTTTAAAGTCACAGCACAGTCTACAGTATTTCTATAGGTTTACAAAATTCTGCTCACTTTTAGCAGATTTACACATTTATCAATATATATTTATTATAATTATATATATATATATATATATATATATATATATATATATTTTATATTTTATCACAACACTCCGCTATTATTTAAGATGACTTAGGAAAGTGTGCTCATGTCCTATCTGTTTCTTAGTGTTGTTATCTCAGATTGAATATGAATCTATTTTATTTTGTTTATTCTTTAGTAATATTCTTTATTTATTTATTTTGGTAAAAATATAACTATTCCACTGTCTTGTCTGCTTTGTTGGCACTAATGACACCAGTTGAAGCTCCACAGAAGTGTTTTTATTTATTTATTTATTTTTATTATTTATTTATTTATTTTATTATTATTATTTTTTTTTTTTTACTTTAATTTATTTTAATTTATTTTTTTTTGTTTCATTTATTTAATTTTTTCACTAAGCAATCCACTGTCTTGTCTGCTTTTCTGGCACCCACGACCTACTGACCTATTGAAGCAGAAGTATATATATATATATTTTTTTAATGTGTTTTTTTTCTCACTTAGCAATTTTACATTTCCACTGTCTTGTCCTCTTCTCTGGCACCCCCGACACCCACTGAAGCTCCACTAAAGCCGTGGTCTACTGATTCTGCTCGTTCATTGTTGCGTTATTTGTCACAGCCAGAAAAGACATTAGATCTGGAACTGAGTGTGAAAGAAAGTCCCTCTTCGCTTCATTTCTTCTGCAGTCATTAATCTGCTCTCCGGTAGACGCTTGTTTTAAAGTCTGTAAGGTTTTGGGTTCAGATGAGGTCTGCATTGTCATGCCTGTGGTTATCACGACATTAGGAGCGGCTCCTCGAATCTGCATCTCTCCAGTGGACACACATTCCCACAGGGCATTTGTCAATACTGCTAAAGTCAACATGTCGCTCAAGACGCTTCTCACCAACGGTCCCGTCGGTCAACACTCCACACCAAAATAGACAGACACCCTCTCATCCGCAGCGCAAAAGGCTCGCGCAACCGTCCCGGTGTCATGCGCACGCCTCGGGCTAACATCCCAGTTTGGGAAACACTGGAAATCCTTTTGGCTATGGCTGGCAGAGTGATGGTTGAACAGAGGACGAGGTGGGATTGTATTCCCTTTAAAACCTCAGCGAATCGGAAAGCTCATTTCACTGGGGGTCTGTAATGTCAGGGGTTTCTGCTGAAACTCTCAGTTTCGGAGGGGGGTGTGTGTGTTACCTCAGGTGCATGAAGAGAAATTATCAGCCTTCATAATGTGCTGAAAAAAGGGATATTGAAAATCGTTCATCATTTATTACAGCGAAATTTCAAAGTGTCCACGCTGATGATTAAAATCTCTCCTCTCTCTCTCTCTCTCTCTCTCTCTCTCTCTCTCTCTCTCTCTCTCTCTCTCTCTCTCTCTCTCTCTCTCTCTCCTCTTCTCTCTCTCTCTCTCTCTCTCTCTCCTCTCTCTCTCTCTCTCTCTCTCTCTCTCGCAGTGCTGTTCAACTTGATTCCTGTGGGTCTGAGGATAGTCGCCATCCAGAGCACTAAGTCAGGACTCTACATAGGCATGAACAGCGAGGGCCACCTCTACACATCAGTAAGCACATATCATATTCATACAAACCAATCTTATCTCATCATGTTAAAGATGCCAGCCACTCACAGCGGAGGCCAGATGTCTGAGACCACGGATGAAAAAGCTTTTACTTTTCTAAATCAATACAGTTGCAAATGATCAGCATAATAATTTCAGTGAAAAGTTGAATTAAAAAATCATTTTCACTCGGAGGCGTCTCTATGGTTTTGTTGCTCAAGTAATCCTGTGTTTGCGTCTGTCTCGTATTCACTACTACAGGACATCGGTGGGCGGGGCTAAAGAGGAAATGATGTAGAAGTGGGCGTCGATCTTCTTCTGCAGGGCGGTCTTTCATCACACTATGACATCATAATGTGACTAATTCCGAAACGAGTTGTTTTTGAGCTTGGTTTACAGCGCAAAATAAACATGAATGAGCATCTGTAAGTGTGTCAAGTCAATTACAAACCGTATCATGTCACATGGAGTCGCTCAATCGGTGTTTCAACTGTGAAAAGACGTCAATAAAACAGCTTGTAAACAATGTAATGTAACGTCACATTTACCTCAGAAAAACCACATGTGACCATAAACTCGTTAGTCAGCAGAAAAATTAACTCTAGAGAGGAGCATTTTGCTAAATATATGCACCATATTCATTATATTTAAAAAAAAAATCTTCAATATTTAATGCATGTTTGAATAAATCTGGCAAGTTTTTATGACAGACACCATTTAAATGTTTTTATTTCATATAACTTTCTTATTATAAAAATAAATAAAAGTGTAATTTAAGTGTTTGTATAGCTACAAATCAGTTAATTTTTACCTTCAATATTATAGTAGGCTAATAAAGCCTAGTAGGCTACAACTGACTCCCATAGTTTACAGCATTAGTTAAGAGATTTCTTTTCCTTGAGAAGATTTGCCATATATTGTACCTGATATCCAAAAGAATAATATTGAATCGAATCGAAATCGAATCGAATTGTGAAATTTGTGTCAATACCCAGCCCTAGTTTTGAGTTCTGAAACTTGCAGGATATATTTATAGTACAATGACCTCTAAGTCAAAAGATCAAGGAAAATTCGATTTCTCAATTCTTGACCTTTAAGCATTTCTTATTGCTTTTATTTCATAGTGTCATTTTGTATGAAAGTTTTCAAAAAACCTAAAACTTAAGATTTTGCATCTCAGTCCCTGTTTACATGAGAACGATTCCGGGTGAAAACGTAAAAATATTTTATCTAATGTGCCTTTCGTTTCACGGCGACGGCGTTTTGGGGGCTTAAAAACGCAAAAAAGTGAAACCACCCTCCAAGTGGAAATCTTAAAAACGGTCCACCGTCGCGTTCCCGTCTAAAAGATAAAAACGCAAATCTGCTCACGTTGGCTCTTGTCGCGTGCGCGTTTACGTCACAGGCATGCGCCAGTACAGGAAAATAACAACCAACATGTCGGATTATTTCCATACGTCGGACCTTCAAGTTGCCCTAGCAGCTCTGAAAAACCTACAAGAGTCTTTTCAGCAGTTGTTCAAAATATTCTCAGATATTGGTGTTGTTGTGTGGCAGTGCTTCACATTGCCCCTAGCCGCCTAGAGTGCAACTACATCGAACTACACACTTTTGCGTCACCGTATGCACGCGGATTTCCCAACCATAACGCTCTCTAAACGCAGAATAAAAAATGATAACGCAACGCCACTTTTGCGTTTTCTCTTCAGATCGTTTCCGTGTAAACATAGCCTCAAAGACACTTGACACGTTTTGGATGCTCTTTGATTATGTATCAGGTGCTGCTAATGAAGTTAAGTGCTGTGCGTTTGTCCTCAGACTGTGAGTGTGAACACTGTTGGCCTCGGTTCTCTGTGACACACTCCATTAGTCTGACCTAGTTCTCTCCAGCACATAAACTCTGGTGAGCAAGACAAGAGATGCATTGCTTTGCAGGGTAAAGCTGCAGTTCTTCTTTCTTCTTTATCTACTCTCTCTCGTTTGGAGAAGAAAAGAGTATTGCTGCTTTCATCTGTGAAGTAGATCATAACACTGTTTAAAGTGTAAGAGAGGAGAAGGCCTGTTGTACTCCATAAAGTGCACGGAGGGCTTTATGTAAGAATTTTAATGTATTAATCACATTTTTATTGCCAATGTATGAACAGCTTGTAACGAAACATAAAAAATGAGTTCTTCCTAGACTTCCTAGGTTGTCTATATAGACTAATTTGTTAAAGGAGGACGTTTTTGCCAAAAGAATGAGACGTTTACGCTCCCAAGAGACTTTCACATGAAGCGAATGCTTATACAATATTTAAATGGCTGAAAGAGCCATCAATGTGTGACACATGCGTGATGCAAAGAAAAGGATCTATAGCCAGATCTAGACTCAAATATACTTTATAATCAAACTATCATAACACTTTGATAGTTAGGGTCGTTGAGTCACGAAAAATAGAAATAGTCGCTAAAAATAATCTAAACAATGAGTGAGATAAACCGTTTCAAAATGATTTACATCAATTATCATATACATTACAACTGTCCCTCAGTTGTGAACTCAATAAGTGACATTATTTCTTATACTTCCCTCTCACGTATTGAGTATAAAGCACAAATGCACTTTCTATCTCTTTTCTCTTCTCTTGTAAGGAGAGCATCTGTAGAGAATGTGTCTCCTCATGGGAAGAAACACGACCCATTTTCCACAGAGGGAAATGACCGTACCTGAAAAAAGAGAGAAAATCCCTATCCTAGAAAACCTCATGCAAGGCGACCTCGTTTTCTTTTCTCCTATCTCTGCCTTAGTCTGAACACTCAAACCGCTCTACCTTTGCCCTAACTTTATCTTTTTTCAAGCATGAGATTTTAGACCAAAGAGACGAGTGTGAAGCCAGCGAAGCATTCCACAAAAAGCAATGCAAACACGAAAACAGGAGACAGCTTTCTCCTGAGCTTCAAAATAGTCTAACACAATAGAACCAAAACATATAAGCTATGTTTCCATCCACTTATTTCTATGCGCATTTTGGGATATCGAATCAAAAACTGCTGGATGGAAACGCCAAGATGTGCATAAATTCTAAAAATGTGCATAAAAAACATATGCTCTCGTTTGAGTTGGATACGTTTGGAACTACGATGGAAACACATTTACTGAATAAATTCCTCGATGCACAACAAAAAAAATCACGTGACTTTGCGTGACGGGACTGCATATAACCAGTAATGGGATGGGACTATAACCAGCGGAATGATCTCATTGCACAGAATCGCAATGAGTCGTCAAAGTGTCCGGTATAATTCCCTCCAGAACTCTCTTACACGACAGCGTTCCCACACAGCAGCACCCGCCTCCGAAAGTGGCGGCTTTTCCTAGTTTTCTTAGTGATTTTTAGCACTAGTTTATCAGGAAGTGACGATTTTGTTCACTTCGACTTAAAAAGAGAAAAAGAGGAAATATTAGGTCCATCTAATCCTGAGATTGCGTAGAGAGGAAGGAGAGATGGAGCTTCGGGATTATCCAGAGCGATTCAAGCTTTACTTCAGGATGTCAGTGGCTCAGTTTGATACCATACTGGAGCCACATATTAAACACAAGACCACCAATTTCCGTGAACCAATTCTGGATTTTGGCATTTGCTTATACGGTGGCTCTGGATGGTCAAATCACCTTTTCAAAATGCTTGCTATGGATGCGAAAACGCAGAAAATTAACCTGATCCAATTTTTTATAACGGACAAAAGTTTCGGAGGCAGTGTGTAAACGTGATTGACAACGTGAGGTCGCATTGATTTTTTAATGTGTGAATATTTCAGATTAGAATTTCAGAGCTTTAAGCGAGTGGTTTATTGTTGTTTTCATTAGGGGTTGAACCGACTAGTCGATTAGTCGACTAGTCGACCTTAATGCAATGCCGCAACGCTTAAGCTTGACATCGACTAGTCGCGTTGATCATGTGACACTATGATTGCGCTAATTTTGATACTAACATGTTGCAGACGACAACAGATGAAGAGCCCAGAGGGTTATTATTGCAGCAAGAAAGCAGCATTGGTACATTAAGTGTGTGTAAATACTTTACTAACACATATTGTTGAAAACGAAAGTAAAAGCATGACGCACGCTCACTGTTTTACCAGGAAATTAGAGTTCAGTCTCTTTATTAAAATCATTCAAACATTATGTTTTTCATTTATTTATATATTGATGTAGCCTAGCTACCTCTAATTTACCCGCAATTAATTGGAATATTATTACTTGGATCTGCGCATCACTAATGCGATCATAATCATGATGATGAATGATGTAAACAGTGCTGTAAATGCCATCCATAACGCATTCGAGACGGATTTAAATCCGATCGCTCAAACCACTTCAGGTGGAGGTCTGGGCCGCTTAACAGACGAAACTGGACAAGTGTAAATGCATCTGGTTGTTGAAACCACATATGTAAATTGGACTTCTCCTAAAAATGCTAAAAATAAACGTGTGAGAGCATGTGAGAGCGTATTATAGCGATGAAGCTGCAACACGCATCGCCGCAGATGAGCAGCTCGAGCATTCATCAAGCCAACGTGCAAACTATCGCAAATCAAAGTGAAAGTAAGTCGCAGACACACAATCATCTTCGTTAAAAGTAAAGAAACAAAATAATCTTTAACAGTGCTGTCTCTCTTATTGCGGTCTTTGTTTTTGAAATGAGCTGATGATCAATAAAATGCAGCGCATTAGCCTACTGTTGGTGTGGTGACGTGAAATCCGTTAAATCTGCATATAGCGCGTTGTTTGAAGATCGGATTTATATCCGTTTTGCAAAAACATATTTATGTGTAAATTTAATGGTTTTGATAAATCAGATCAGTAAAAACGCATGAAGTGTCCAGGTGTAAACGGCCCTTAACTGTCAGCATCTGTATAATTTTCTGTTAATTAATTGCAAATTGTGGCATGTTGCAAAGCAGTCCTTTTGTGTTTTTATGAATGATGTCATCGACTAGTCGACGTCGACTCGACTTTGATGTCATAACAGTCGACTTCAAAAAATCTGAAGTCGTTCAACCCCTAGTTGTCATCAGGTTTTGCACTTTATTGGTCTTTGATTTGATGGTTGTTGTTGGAGAAATCCCTCTACAGAACTGTGCGTCAATTCTTCAGAGGTTCGTCGGAGGTAAAATTGGATCACAGTGGTTATTAATCAGCAGTCGTGACATTAATCAATCAATCAACATGTCAAACTAGCGATCAAAGACTTCAGATTTTGGTCTAGGATTAGAGGAATTTTTAGGATTCATAAAATTTGTCTCAGACGTCAAAATCGTGGCCAAAATCATACAGTTTGAAATCGGAGCAAGTTTGTGTGTGTGTTTGTGTGTGTGTTGCATAACCGGATTGTATTACGCGCTGTCACAAACGCACGTGTGTGTGCGTGTGTTGTAGGATCAGATGGCCCTGAACACATGGCCTCTCGCTGTCACACATACCTGCCCTAAACTCTGAGCTTATCAATAATTCATGTTTTCCAGTGGCTGACAAACTCGGACGCGGCTCTCCACTGGGACTAAATCACTCACACACCTCCACACTCTCTCTCTCTCTCTCTCTCTCTTTCTCTTTCTCTTTCTCTTTCTTCTCTCTCTCTCTCTCTCTCTCTCTCTCTCTCTCTCTCTTCTCTCTCTCTCTCTCTCTCTCTCTCTCTCTCTCTCTCTCTCTCCTCTCTCTCTCTCTTCTTCATGCTCGTTCAACTTCTACTACCTCAGCCATTCTCTCCTTCTCTTTTTACCATCTTTATTTATTGCCACCCAACCAGGGTCAGCTGAATTTGTTTCCATAACATTACCATATATATTTTTTAGGAAAACTAGATACATGTTCAATGTACATGTTCAAGTGATGCCACCACAATGCTAGTTTTGCCAGCATGTTCCTAAGATTTTTTTTTATTGCACATGGACACAAGTGGACACTAAAAAAGACTCAGACTCAGGTCTCACTCAGAGGTCTTTCCCATGATCCTCTGCTCAGCTGTCTCGTGAATGTGCGTTTGTGGTGAAGCATGCCGCAGTAATCTGGCTGTCATCTCTCTCATCTGACAGAACGGTGACGTTTGAGAGGAATATGGAGAAGTTGAATGGTTCACGAGGGATGGAGGGATAGGGATGGAGGAGTGCAGGCCAGCGGGGTGTCTCACAGCAGGAACAAAGGCCTCCATCATCCATAGGAATGAATAGAGAGATGGATTGACAAGAGCGGAGCCCATGGGGTTGCGTTCATCACTCCATTTTTTTATCATTTCTCTTGATCATTCATTCTCTCTTTATTCTCTATTTTTCGGTTCTGTCATTGTCCAGTGTTTTGATTCTGTGTTTACCTTCCTCTCACGCTCTCATCTGCGGTTTCTCTCGTGGTTAGATCTGCTGAGAGTTGTATGTAAAGGTTAAGGTGTTTGGGAAACTCAGTGTCATTGCTGTGTGCTGCATGTGTTACCTGTAGGCGACCACTGGAAATTGCTTTCCGATAAAAATAGTGCTTTGTCTCTATAACCTGACCCATTTTTTAAACTCAACACACAGTGGAAGCCCTCCTGGGCCAGGAACACAAAAAGAGAGAGAGAGAAGGTGGGAATGAAACAGCACACACACACACACACACACACACACACACACACACACACACACACACACACACACACACACACACACACACACACACACACACACACACACACACACCCCACTCACACAGATGCATATTTGCACTGATAGAGGTGACCTGACAGAATTGGGCCAGATTTTGTTGAACTGACCAGCTTTTTCATAAGTTTTAAAAGTTACCTGAAATGAATGTTTAAACCTTTTAATATGGTGACCGTAATATATCACACATTTGAAGCGTAGTCTTTTCCATTTCCCTCTCCCTTCCCTCCTACCTCATTATCGTCCTCTTCCCCTTCTTCTTTCCCTTTCCCTTGCATTTACCTACCTTTTCTGTTCCTTTCTGTCCCTTTCCCCATTTTTCTTCCTCCCCTTTCCATTTTTCCTGCTCTATTTCTTTCTGGATGCCTCTTTTACATTTTGTTTTCTTTCCTTTTTCTTCCCATACCACTGCAATCAAGACAGGGTTACTTTGGGTCACACGAGATGCCCAGACGAGGGATGGTGAGAGCCTAAAGCTAACTTTATGTCACACCTGCCATTGCCCGATGGCTTTTTACCGGCCATGAAACATAGAGTAATCCTTATTAAATTTACAAAAGGTATTCAGTCTAGAGCAGTGAGTGATTTTCTCTTTGTCTTTGTTGTTTGATAAAAACACAGACAGCTAGAATATTAGTCTGCTGTCACTTTAAGAGCTAATACATGGATCCAAAATACTGATACACATGTGTTTTCTTTTTCAACTCTTTACATTCACTTAAAGTAACACCAAGTAGCTTTTCCTCTTCGGTCACCCTACTGGTTGGAAACGAAATTGTCCGTTGCCGCTGTCGTAAATAATCTAGCCTACCGTCGCACGCACGCTCGCTGTTTACCCAGCATGAGCGATGTCCACAGACAAGGTAGAGTATGTTACATGATTTTATGAAAGGATGATGTATTGCGACATCAGAAACGAAGAAAAACGAAATAATGACTATTGTAGCGCTTGACGTAAAGCAGTCGAGTTTTGTAGTTCTTTTTTGTGCACGGGTTCCTACCCGAAACCCGAAGTTACATAGTGCCAGTAAAAGCGATACAGACCCCGTCAGGCGATGGCAGACGTGTCATTTAACTTATTTTAAGTCGATGTACCATCACAAGGTTCTTGGAAATATATTATGAAGGTTGAAAAACTATATAGTGTTACTTTAAGACATAACTGACTATGTATACGAGGACACTTGCCTAGACGGCATTTTAACATAATTGTGTTTAAATATGTCAGTTCAAGCGCAAGAAATTATGAAAGAGAGCTCAATTCAGTATCGCACGCTGTCTGAGATGCAGCTTTCTGGGTGCGCACTTCAGATTTCAGTTTGCACACACAAAACTTCCCACACAGCGCATAAGTGACAAACTGAGCTCCCTTTCACATCTTCTCGCTTGAATATTTAAATTGGCAAGGCTTAAACTCACAATATTGCATTGCCAGAATTCATAAAAACTTACCGACCAACAAGCGATTGACACAGTTTCATATGCTTTCCACGCCGATTTGTACTCGCATTTAGCGTTTGGTGAGTGTTCATTTTAGGCCCTGAGCCCAAGTATTCTTCATTCAGCCCAGATAAAACATCGCAAATAAAGATGGGTTGAAAGTGCATGCAGTAGCTCCATTTTCCCGTTGTCTTCACTGGTAAAGGCCCACTCTGTTTTGTCGGGTCAGTGTGTTACCCGTCGGTGTCTGTTGGCATCGGTCTGAGCTTGTTCTCGTCGATTGAACATGTTGAATCAGCGCTTGTCTGGTCATGGACTGTCTGAGAAGAATCTGGTGATTGTCTGAGTCTATCGGTGCAGGGTGAATAAGCCTTTAAACATGAGTGTGTACCATTGTCCAATATCCATTCTTCGCATCACCAAACTACACTACGCTGCTAGCGTATAGATGCGGCAGCCAATGAGTGGGAGGATCCTCTCCGATGTTTAGTGAAACTAGATCACTACAAGAAAAAATTAATTTCATTTCAGCATGGTTAAATATTTTGAGAGGGTGACCAGCACCATACATAATTATAGCACATTTTTATAGAAAAATATAAAAAAGAAGTTAGTCTTTATCTCATTTGAATGTACAAAAACACAATTAAGAAAGCAATTTATTTCATAAAGGGATAGTTGACCCAAAAATTGTAATTCTGTCATCATTTACCTCATGTTGTTCCAAATCTGTATGACATTCTTCTGCGGAACATAAAAATAAATGATTCTGAACAATGTTGGTAATCAAACCATTTTGTTAACTATTGACTTATGGACAAAAACAAATTCTCAAAATATATATTTTTATGTTCCACAGTGAGAAAATGTCTTACAACTGTGACAATGAGCACTTATCAGAAACAACTATACTCTGGATTTTCAAATGTATGTGAAGTTTGCAGTGCAATTGTTGCAGTAAACTTGCACAACATTCTTGAATAAATTGCATGCTGGTCTGTGATTGTGGGGACATCGACTTGGTCCTTGGCCAGTGAAAGCTGCGATAGAGTCCTGGCCTTCTGCCGTCAGTCTGAAGGTCTACGCGAGACATGCTGATGGGACTCTGATTTGTCTGCTGCGTCACATGGTTGTGGTAAGAATGACTGGACACCAATAATAAGCCAAAAACTTGGAGTGGATGGGCCGCAAACTCGAGGGAGCATATGTCTGGATGTGTGTGTGTGTTTGTGTAATATGTGTTTTGCTTTGCCCTGTAGTTCTGGCAGGATTATTACTCATTTCCAGTAGAGGGTGTTTCTGCTCATGGCCCTCAGCACCCTGCTGCTGACACTCACACACCTGCATCCCAGCCTCAGGTCCTCACACACCCACACTGATGAAATAATTAGTCTAACTGCTGATCCCGAATGATTCTAGCTGACCTTAGACCACCTAGCCCACATGAAGTACACACACACTTCCTTTTTCTTTTTCCTTCTTGTACACACCTGCAGTCTTTCCGTCTCCTCACACACACACACACACACACACACACACACACACACACACACACACACACACACACACACACACACACACACACACACACACACACACACACACACACACACACACACACACACACACACACACACTTTGTGACCTTGTCTGCCCTGTTTTAAAATGGACTTGATTGGTCCTCATTGAGTCAGCAGTCTATTCTCTCTTCCTCAATTTAAAGAAGTTAGCGTCTATGTGTGAGTGAGTGTGTGAGTGACTGAGTGAGTGAGTGATTGAGTGAGTGAGTGAGTGAGTGAGTGAGTGAGTGAGTGAGTGAGTGAGTGAGTGAGTGAGTGAGTGAGTGAGTGAGTGAGTGAGTGAGTGAGTGAGTGAGTGAGTGAGTGAGTGAGTGAGTGAGTGTAGTGAGGTGCTGGTCACTCACTTCAAGTGAGTGAGTGAGTGAGTGAGTGAGTGAGTGAGTGAGTGAGTGAGTGAGTGAGTGAGTGTTTGTGTGAGTGAGTGAGTGAGTGAATGAGTGAGCGAGAGTGGGCGACTGAGCGAGTGGGCAAGTAAGCGACTGAGCGAGTGAGTGAGTGTGTGAGCGAGTGATGATGAGTGAGTGTTTGTGTGAGTGAGTGAGTGAGTGAGTGAGTGAGTGAGTGTGTGAGTGAGTGAGTGAGTGAGTGAGTGAGTGAGTGAGTGAGTGTTTGTGTGAGTGAGTGAGTGAGTGAGTGTGTGAGTGAGTGAGTGAGTGAGTGAGCGAGTGAGTGAGTGTTTGTGTGAGCGAGTGAGTGAGTGAGTGAGTGTGTGGAGTGAGTGAGGTGAGGGTGTGTGAGTGAGTGTGAGTGAGTGAGTGAGTGAGGTGAGTGTTTGTGTGAGTGAGTGAGTGGAGTGAGTGTGTGAGCGAGTGAGTGAGTGAGTGTTTGTGTGAGTGAGTGAGTGAGTGTGTGAGTGAGTGAGTGAGTGAGTGAGTGAGTGTGTGTGTGAGTGAGTGAGTGAGTGAGTGAGTGAGTGAGTGAGTGAGTGAGTGAGTGTTTGTGTGAGTGAGTGAGTGAGTGAGTGAGTCAGTGAGTGAGTGAGTGTGTGAGTGAGTGAGTGAGTGATGTGGAGTGAGTGAGTGAGTGAGTGAGTGAGTGAGTGTTTGTGTGAGTGAGTGAGTGAGTGTGTGAGTGAGTGAGTGAGTGAGTGATGTGAGTGAGCGAGTGAGTGAGTGAGTGTTTGTTTGTGGAGCGAGTGAGTGAGTGTGTGAGTGAGTGAGTGAGTGTGTGAGTGAGTGAGTGAGTGAGTGAGTGAGTGAGTGTGTGTGTGAGTGAGTGAGTGAGTGAGTGAGTGTGTGAGCGAGTGATGTGAGTGAGTGTTTGTGTGAGTGAGTGAGTGAGTGAGTGAGTGAGTGAGTGAGTGTGAGTGAGTGAGTGAGTGGTGTTTGTGTGAGTGAGTGAGTGAGTGAGTGAGTGTTGTGTGAGTGAGTGAGTGAGTGAGTGAGTGAGTAGGAGTGAGTGAGTGAGTGAGTGAGTGAGTGTTTGTGTGAGTGAGTGAGTGAGTGAATGAGTGAGCGAGTGGGCGAAGGTGGGCGACTGAGCGAGTGGGCAAGTAAGCGACTGAGCGAGTGAGTGAGTGTGTGTGAGCGAGTGAGTGAGTGAGTGTTTGGTGAGTGAGTGAGTGATGTGAGTGAGTGAGTGAGTGAGTGATTGGTGAGTGTTTGTGTGAGTGAGTGAGTGAGTGTGTGAGTGAGTGAGTGGAGTGAGTGAGGTGAGCGAGTGAGTGTGTGAGTGTTTGTGTGGCGAGTGAGTGAGTGAGTGAGTGAGTGTGTGAGTGAGTGAGTGAGTGTGTGAGTGAGTGAGTGAGTGAGTGAGTGAGTGTTTGTGTGAGTGAGTGAGTGAGTGAGTGTGTGAGCGAGTGAGTGAGTGAGTGTTTGTGTGAGTGAGTGAGTGAGTGTGTGAGTGAGTGAGTGAGTGAGTGAGTGAGTGTGTGTAGTGAGTGAGTGAGTGAGTGAGTGAGTGAGTGAGTGAGTGAGTGAGTGAGTGAGTGAGTGAGTGAGTGAGGTTTGTGTGAGTGAGTGAGTGAGTGAGTGAGTCAGTGAGTGAGTGAGTGTGTGAGTGAGTGAGTGGTGAGTGAGTGAGTGAGTGAGTGAGTGAGTGAGTGAGTGATGTGAGTGAGTGAGTGAGTGTTTTGTGAGTGAGTGAGTGAGTGAGTGAGTGAGTGAGTGATGAGTGAGTGAGTGAGTGAGTGAGTGAGGTGAGTGAGTGTTTGTGTGAGTGAGTGAGTGAGTGAGTGAGTCAGTGAGTGAGTGATTGCTGAAGGAGATGTGCAGCAATTATGTGCTGAAGGAGAAAGGAGTGAAAGAGTCTGTCTTGAAGGGGCTTGCTGTATTATTTTATCTTGGAAATTCCCCAATCGCTCAGCTGGGTCTAGCCAAGGAGAGAAGCAGAGGACGAGTGTGTCGCTACAGCTGTTGTGAGGTCAGCAGTGCAGGGACGAGCAGGTGTTCTGCCAAGGAAACCACCTCTCCTGCTGACCTGGGGTCAGTCTGTTGTCAGTCTTGTAATGGCCTCCTTGAGAACAACAGTTCAGGGAGCTGTTCTCAGACCTGTGCTTGAGGAAGTTTCACAGAGTGTCTCAAGTCTGGTTAAAGGAATAAAACACGGCTGCTTGTTTTATTTTTAGTGCTTAGTACAAGGTGTTATTGCTGGCCTCTGCAATTACAATCTCATTACAACACAGCAGCATGTTTGTCCTCTTTGAAATTAATTGCAATTAATTTGACTAATCATTTTGCAGTGAAATACTGCACGTTTATTTACCCTCCATTTATTTGTTACCGAGTCATTCGTTACATTTTCTCCCACCTTGAAGTTCATCTGATGTCTTCCTCATGCCCCTGTCATTCTGCAAGCTCGTCAATGCTCACTGGTCTGTTAAACACGTTCTTAGTAAGCGGTTTCTGGATCGCCTCATATCAGTGCACACATCTATCCGGCTAAATCAAAGTCTTATATCGCCTTTTTTAGAGGAAATTCTCATTTTCTCTTTTTGCTGCGGTCTAAAGTATATTAAATCAATTCACCTGTACTATTACAGCCATAGCAGAGGAAAGCTTATGTAAAAGCAAGCTGTGTGTGTGTGTGTGTGTGCGTGTGCGTGCGTGCGTGCGTGCGTGCGTGCGTGTGTGTGTGTGTGTGTGCGTCGTGGTGTCTCCACAAAGATGCCAATATCTGAAACCCTTGTATTTGTGGGAACATTTTTGGGTCCCCAATACTTCTTTACTCAGGTTCCACGATTAACACTCGCTAAAAGGCAAATGTGAGTAAATATTGGCTTTTATAAAATAAATGAATCAGCTGTCAGCACTTATTAGGATATGCAACATACTGTAATACATGGTTTAAATTATTTCAATTGGGCCTTACTGATGTAAGCTAGCAAAAATATCATTTTTGATTGAAGTAAAGACTAAATATGTATTTATTTCTAAATAAATAACCCTGTTGTTGTTTTATTGTTTATATATTGAGATCCTGAAACTACAGTTCAGTGATCTCATCTGTCAAGCTTAAAAGAGGACAAGAAGAGTCGTCTATGTGTAACTATATTAAAAGTCTGAGATGCATGGACGTTTTTTTAAAATCCTCCTTCCACTAAAGCAAAGGTGTGCAGGTTTGGAGCGATGACTTAAGGTGAACTATCCCTTTAAATGTTGTGTAAATGTGCCTGTGTGTGTGTGAGGCTGTCTCACACATCTCTCCTGTCAGAACGCCAGTCCTCTGCTGGAGATTTCTGTGGATTCAGAGGATTCTGCAGGTTCCCAGATCTTCATTAACTTTATACAAAATAACATGTCCAAAAAAAAAATCCTTCTGTAATAATCAGATTTCCCTAAATCACACGGTCCTAGATTAAAAGGGCAGGGGAGAGAGGGATCTGATGTGTGGGAGTGTCGGAGCAGAAGAAGACTCTCACTGAGCCTCATGTGTGCTCTGACACCTGCTGGTGAGTGACAGAACTGCAGGCCGGAGGACAAAAACACCAGAGGTCAACCTCATCGCTCTTCTCCTTTACGGAGGACAACAGGGATCCCTAGGCAATGTTTTTCATAAACACTTTTGGGTTGAAACTCTCTTCTCAGCCTGATATCAATCGGCATATCTATTGATGTTTTATTGATATCAACCTGATATCAATAGAAGGGGTTTAAATATTAAAAAATGTAAATATATCTTCTATTAGGGGCAGTGTTTGGGATTGTGGCAAAGATTAGGCTGTGTGTATGTTCACCTGAACACGTGTGGTGGATAAACGTGTAATAAGAAAGTGTGTATGGTTTGGCTTTACTAATTTACTGTTCCTCGGCACACTAATGCTTTCAGACTCAATCATCTTCAGCTGGAAGCGCCAGTTCAATTAAAGTTGGTGATTAAATAATTAAAGTTGGCAAAGACTTTAACTTTGAGCTCCTTACTCTGAATGTGTTGCAGTTCAAGCCTTGATGAATGTTCAAAAAATAATTAATGCAATTAAATTGTATTATTTATTTTTATATTAATACATTAAAGTTATTGTGTTTAAAATACTTCCTGTAGTATATTAATATTTAATATTAATAACATGCATTTCTTTAATAGCACATCAAAACCATAATGAAGATCAAAATTTAATTACACATATTCTATTAAGCCTGGTCAATTTTGAACCTGTTTTATGAAGAAGGCTTCATTTTAATTTTAGCTTTTTAATTATAGATGTTCAAGCCTTGATGAAAGTTGAAAATAAAATATTTCAGTTATTCAATTTTTTTTATTATTTATTAGTATTAATTGTATTCTTTATTTTAAATATTTAAATATTATTAAATATTTATACTTCCCCTAATAATATTATATATATAATATACTAATGCTACTAATAATAATAACTATTATTTATTACATGCTTTTCTTTAATAGGGCACTTTAAAACAGGAGCCACAGTTATCAAAAGCATCAGGAAGATCAAAAGACTGAATGGACACGATTTAATTACAGATATGCAATTAAACCAGGTAAAATATGAATCTGTTTTATGATGAAGGCTCGGTTTTCTTTGGTGACAGAGGAGAGTGTTTCAAACAAACACATTAGAGAAAGAGAGAAAGAGGAAGAGGAGTAAACTCCTGATTCAGCTCTGCTCACCAGTCACACCAAGGATCCCAATCAATCCTGGAAATTGGTTTGTTCCTGACAAGGTAGAAGAGAGAGAGAGAGAGAGAGAGAGAGAGAGAGAGAGAGAGAGAGAGAGAGAGAGGAGAGAGAGAGAGAGAAGAGAGGAGAGAGGAGAGAGAGAGAGAGAGAGAGAGAGGAAGAGGAGGAGAGGAGAGAGAGAGAGAGAAAAGAGAGAGGAGAGAGAGGAGAGAGAGAGAGAGAGAGAGAGAGAGAGAGAGAGAAGAGAGAGAGAGAGAGAAGAGAGAGAAGAGACTTTTTGACTTTTACAAGACCTTTAATTTACAGTTAAAAATAGATTAACATGATTCGACAATTATACGCACACATAAAAAAAATTTTTTTTAATTAAATAATAATAATTAAATTTTACAACCTCTTTTCTAAAACCCATCACTTATCTTACATAACAATTCATTCAAACACCAAACCTCCTCAAATGTTACCAATTTTCCAACAAGTTTGTAGTAGGCAAATTCAACCGTTTAAACGAGCAGAAATCAGACCTTTACATGTTAAAACAATATTGATGGAACCTTTTCCTTCAATCTTAGCTTTTCTCTCTTAGAGAGAGGAGAGAGAGAGAGAGAGAGAGAGAGAGAGAGAGAGAGAGAGAGAGAGAGAGAGAGAGAGAGAGAGAGAGACTCCGGCAGGGATGAAGAGAGTCTGGGAATTTGGGTGAGTTTGGGATTACGCTGAACAGAACACATGTGGTCGATAAACGTGTAATAAGAAAGTGTGTAGGGGGTTTCGCTTTCCTCATTTACTGTTCCTCGGGACACTAATGCTTTCACAATTCTGTCACAGTGAAATGTGAGGCCCATTTCCCTCCCGTCCCGCTGAACTCTATATATAGCTAAGTATGAGCAGTTACAGTCGGTTATTCTGGTTAACTCACTCTCTGTGTATCTCTGTTACAGGAACATTTCACGCCCGAGTGTAAGTTTAAGGAGTGTGTATTTGAGAACTATTATGTGACATACTCCTCGATCTTGTACCGCCAAACGCAGTCGGGTCGGGCCTGGTACATTGGCATTAACCGGGACGGACAGGTCATGAAAGGAAATCGGGTCAAAAAGACCAAAGGAGCTGCTCACTTCCTGCCCAAGCTCATAGAGGGTACGTCTTGCTTTCAAATATTACATTATTTGTCATTTGTTGATACCGGTCAAAAGTTTGGGGTCAGTAAGTACGTTTTTTTTTTTTTTTATTCTCAACACAGCTGCATATATGTTATGAAAAATACAGTTAAAACAATGTAAAAATAGTGTGAAATATCATTATAATCTAAAATAAATGTTTTCTATTTTAACATATTTTAAAATGTGTTTAATTCCTGTGATCAAAGATGATTTTTCAGCATCATTACTCCAGTCTTCAGTGTTGCTAGATTTGCTGCTGATTTGCAAATTAAATGCAGTGCGTTTTACTTTTTAATTATCCTGCCAAAATTTTGCCCACCACAAAAAAGTCATAAATAAATAAATAAAATAAATACAACTAAAATTGTTTTTGACCCATAACCTTAAAAATAAGGTTGTGACACCAAAAACTACTAGCCTAACTCATATAAATTTCAAATATTGTTAAAGACATGTAAACTGTTAGTAATAAAATAATCACATATAATCAAATCATATGTTTATGTTCATTTAAGATATAACATACTATGTTTACAAGGATACTCGCCAAGATCGGCATTGTGAATATGTCCTTTCAAGTGAAGACGTGAGCTGGGCGCTTCGAATGTGTACACACACAAAACTTTTCACACTATTGAATCGAGCTCTCTTTCATGTCTTCATGCGCTTGAATATTTAAATTGGCAAGGCTTAAAAACATGCAAATGATAAACTTTTATATGCACAGTTGCTCCATTGCGCTTAAAGAAGATTAAGGAAAATAATAGTATTTCGCATTTCGTGGAAGGAAAGTGTTATTGCATAAAAAGGCCTTAAAAACGGCTAGATCTCTCAGAAAGAGACAGTGAGAGTTGCGTCAGCTATCCCGAGGCCATCGGGCAGTCCTTATGGGTGAGCCCTGAACTAATTACATTATTTTGAACTTATTTACATTATTTACCTGAACTAACGAAGTAGGTAAATAAGACGTAGGTCATCCAGGGACTTTTTGCCTAGTCTTTTTTTTTTGAGTACTGTGAATTCAGACATACTACTCTTGATACATATTGTTTATCCCCTACAATATACAGTAGTAGGGAAGTATGGGTAACACTTGCATGGGTAACATATTATGACCCGCAAACAGCTGCGTAAGTAAACCGAAATTACGGTGTACGTTTCTGTAATTATAGTGTACCTCCATGTAGGTATAAGGGTATAAGTTTTGGGTAATAAAGGGGTACAACCAGATATACAAGCAAATTATTTATAATGTTATTATTTTAAAACTAACAGGTACCATATTCTGTTAATATATTCCATGCAAAAATTGTACGTCTGTTGTATATAAATGTTTTTATCACATTTCTGGCAAAATATGTTCAATGTAGTTACAGGGTAATTTTGACATCTGTGGGTTGTAAATTAAACGTATATAATATATATATATATATACTTCAGCTATAAAAAAAATTTTATATATAAGTTTAATTTTTGCTTATTGGTATGGTTGAATTTATGAAGTCCCTAAAGGGACATGGTGACGGGGGAAAAAGGGAAAAAATATACTTCAATGCTTCTCAATGATTTTCTCGCAAAAAAAGTGTTGAGTTCCCCTGAGAAACTTGAATTTTGCTTGTAAATCCTTTGCGTTTCTTCACAAAAAAATGTGCATTCCCTGGTAAACTTTGCGTTTGCTCACAAAGAAGAAAGTTTTGCAAGTGAATGCAAAGTTTCTCAGAGGAACACAAAACTTTGCATTGAAATATATGTTTTCCCTCCCATCCCATCTCATATTTTCTCCATCACCATGTCCCTTTAGGGGCTCCGTATGAATTGGATCATCGAAGGTCAGCAACAAAGACATTGCAAAGTGAGATTAAATACATAAAGTATATTTAAAGTATTTTTATTCATTTTGAGAAAAACTGTTTTTGTGCAAGTGTGATGATGAGTAAATGGCCTCTTACATTAGTCTACAGTAATCATCATGTTCACACGCAACGCCTCTACTCATGATTTCTCTCAACACGAGGATAGGAGAGCTGCCAGTCAATACCTGGAAAAACAAAGTTGCGTTACTTATTTAAAAAATAACTCGTTTCAAATGTAAAAGTAATGTGTTACTTCACTTGTTACTTGAAAAAAGTAATCTGATTACTTAAAGGGTACCTATTATGGCATTTAAAATGTTCCTAATAATGTTCTGGGAGTCCCCAACAACAGTTTTACATGCATGCAATGACAAAAAACACTTTTGTTGTCTTATAATATGCATTTATTTTTACCTGATTTGCTCACCGACTCCCTAATGATTCGTTCGACGACTCATTTTTCCAAATGAGTCCTTTGCGTGACGCTAATCGGCGGTGATTGGTCAGATGACCCAGTCAGTTGTGTTTGACGCTAACACAGCACAAGGTTCGGCTATACTTGTGTGGTTGTAAATATAAACTCTAGCCACTGATTCTTCACTTGCTCGTCCCTGGGCAGTGAAAAAAAGTTCGCTTTTGATTCGCACTTCAGAACAGCGTCTCGTCGACATGATGTTTTCAAGTTTCACTGGCGTCTGCGGGCGCAATGAGTGGGCACAGCCAATTTGATAATTATTGGTCTTGACGTCACAACGAAAAGGAAAACGACTCATTGGAAAAACGATTCATTAAATTGACTCAGAGTCGACTTTTTTTACGGTGAACTTTCACATATAAAACTTAGATCACTTAGATCTATGTTACACACTACATGAAAGGTCAACATTTCCATAATAGGTGCCCTTTAACTCACTGTGGTTACCTGTGGGTAAATGTTGACAGATTTATTCATTTCAGGGTGAACTGTCCCTTTAAGAGTGTCTCTTTTTCTCCCTCTCTCCAGTTGCCATGTACACGGAGCCGTCGCTACATCAGGTTGCTGAGCAAAGCCCGCCTAGGAAAACAGCCAAAACCTCAGACTCGCCCGTCCATAAAAACGGCAAGAAAGAAAAAGTGCTTCCCGCCCCCAAAGCATCCTAGCGGCAGGAGAAGAGGCGCTTCATTTGCACGGACACACCACGATGGCCAACAGTGGCACGGGAGGTTTGGTACAAACCATGTTTTGTAGTCCCTCCACCGATCCTCAGAACTTTGACATTTCCAACAATGCATCAGGGCTCAAAAGACCCTTCCCGATAGGTCTAATGCCCACCGCACTTCCTTTCTGGTCTCTCCCGCTTCCCTACCCAAGGGAATACCGAGCAATAATAACCGTACTGGTCTGGGGTCAGTGTGTGGCAGTGAGAACAGCAACACCTGAAAGAAAGGATCTTCGTCTTCCTCTCCATTTTAGTGTTTTAACAAGAAAAACTTCCTCTTTGTGAAGCGATTCGTGCTTTACATTTAAACCCTTTCTTTTCCTTTGTTCAGGCATTTATAGATCCCCAAATCTGTTTTTCTTTTTTTCTTTTTTTTACAGAGATTCCCCGCCATCTCTAAGCCTTGTTTGTAATCTCCTCTCCGTTCTCTACCTCTTCTGCACTTTTCTTAGCTTGAGACACAGAGGCCATTTTCCACTTCACAACACAGGAAAAGCCCCGCACACTCTCCAGGGGAACATTAAGGATGTCACACACACACACACACACACACACACACACACACACACACACACACACACACACACACACACACACACACACACACACACACACACACACACACACACACACACACACACACACACACACACACACACACACACACACAAACCAAATAACTAAATAAATAAAAGTCTCCCTCCTCTTAGGATGATGATGCTCACTGGCTCCTGCGCTGATGAGTCTGTGGAGGGTGTACGTGTGTGCGTGCGTGCGTGCGTGCGTGCGTGCGCGTGTGTGTGTGTGTGTGTGTGTGTGTGTGTGTGTGTGTGTGTGTGTGTGTGTGTGTGTGTGTGTGTGTGTGTGTGTGTGTGTGGTGTGTGTGTGTGTGTGTAATACAATATCTTTTGTAAGATGACTCATATCAGAGGGAGTAGGGAGGCATTATTGTGTATTTTGTTATGATAAGTCGTTGTTTTCCTCATTGCAATATGCCCAGAGAGCAATATTGGTACAGCTGCACTCGTTCTCCTCTCTTCTTAGCATGCGTGTTGTTTAGAGTCGGGTTTTTTAAAGTAGATGTGCTGACTACCGAGGCTGCAAGTTCCCCAAAGTTCATGTCCCTACATTCAGTTTTATTCTATTACATTTGCCTGAGAGCAAAGGCACTTCACCCAGCCAAATGAAACAACACAAGTGCCGGAAAGTCCAATTCTGCTTCATTTTCTTCGGATAAAACCGGGGATTGGACCCGGAGGAGCTCATAGGGAATCATTTTGGGAATCCTTGCACAAACACAAGAGCTGTAACGTCTGACCTCCAGTTGTTAATAATATTATCAGTATGTAAATTAAAATGTGTTTTGACACATTGCACTTCTTCCTTTGCAATAATAGTCCTGATTGTATTTGCATATCATAGAAATATGATTTAATAATACACAACCGTTCAAAATTTAGGGTTGGTTAGCTTTTTTTTATGTTTTTGAATTTTTTTGATTAAATATACATTAAAAACAGTTATATTGTGAAATGTTATTACACTTTAAAATAACTGTTTTTCATTGTAATATATTTTAAAATGTAATTTTTTCAAAATTTGTATTTTCGCCATCATTACTCCAGTCTTCAGAGTCACATGATCCTTCAGAAATCACTATAATATGATGATTTGCTGCCCAAGAAACATTTCTGATTATTATAAAGTTTGAAAACAGCGGTGCTGCCTCATATTTTTGAGGAAAATATGATTTTCAGGATTTTATGATGAAGAGAAAGAGTTGTTTACTTTTAAACGGTTGTGTATATAATGCAGCTATAATATAATTTTGGATGTAGAAAATGTTCCCTATTTAAATAGATAATTATTAGGGTCCCTTACAGAAATTTTATGTTTTGTTTTGTAGTCTAATGTTTTGTGGTTAGTTATCTCACATTCCCTTGCTGGTTGTATCATCACAAGTGCAGAGCTTAAACAAAGTGCAGAAATCAAACTTTTCTTCTGCTGAGCTGAATAATTTCTCATAACGTGCACCTGGTGTTGAGGAAATTATGTCTGCGATAATTATAGGTTCAGTCCCCTGCAGCAATGCATTATTGGGAGAAACAAAGTTATTAAGACCAAAGTGGAAAAACTATAGACATTTTTGCAAAATTCTTCAACATTTCGATCAGGATGTCAATCTTTCCCAGATTACAGTTCACAGCACCCGCAGGGAACGCACAATCCCCGCTCTAGAAGTTTAACGTCTCAAGCTGATTGTTTTTCAAATATTCATTGCTTCTAGGTACACATCAATAAGACTATAAGGCATCTTGATTTTTCTTCAAACACTATAATTTGTTTTGCTCATATCAGACTCTAGCTTTTCTTAAAGGGAAACTTTAGAAAGGTTCTTAAGTAGAAAGGTGCATAAAATAAATCTGTGCTACCTGACTAGAGAAAATAGATGCCAAATAGGTAGAAAAACGTACCCATAATGCACTGGGCATCCAAGGCCAGTCCCACCGTCTCTGTGGATAAACTTCCAGAGACAAAAACCGCTTTGCTTTGGTAGGAAATACTTCTTAGCAAACTTTTGCTGCATTCAAATCCTCTTGGGAAGTTTGATTTACGAGTTGTGAAGTCGTGTTTACGGCGGGTGCGTTCAAGTCACTTTTGTCGGACCAAGATGGCGGTGTTTTAATGAACTACACAAAATTACAGCAAGGTTTTTTAACTCTACTTCTAGAAAATGAAGACCAAAGATTGTGGATCAGGTGTGTCTTGCTTTTTTATGTTTTAATTAATGTAGGAAGCCACTGTAAGCTCTATCATATTGTTGAAATCATATTGTTCTATCATATTACAACGCTATCATATTTTGTGCAGGCCTTTTTTTCGTGTAAATAAAAAAACCTGACAATGTCACTAAATACCTAAATATTGTTATATTCGTCCATGTTTCTCACTGATACGCCAACAACTCGTACAGATCGTGGCTCAAAGAAAATCCTGAGCTTCCCACCGGTATTTATGACTTTGTGTTGCCGTTTATGCGCATTCAACTCGTAAATATGATCTTTCCAACGTGACTTGAAAGCACCAAAATAGATGTCGACTTGTGTTGATCATGGGTGCAAAAATTCAAAGAGTCAATGTTTATCAGAAATGAGTTACTTTCGATTTCCAGTGACGGATCCAGACCGTTGTAGGCAGTGGCTAAAGACTGCAAATAATCGTAAATCTGAAAAACCTCCATGTTTGTAGTCAACATTTCAAACTATATGACTACGAACAGTGCCAATTATGCCAATATTTCGGTCCAGGTAACATGGAGAACAAGTAAACATTGTTCTTTTACATATCCTACCGACATTGCAACAATAAAAAGCGGGTTGAAAATTGGCCAAGTTAATCTTTAAGTCTTGCATTGTCCACAGTTTAAGGTTCAGTAATATCTGAAGGGCTATTTACTTATAAGGTTTTGCGGGTCCATGTGTTGTTGTAATCACAATTCACGAAAAGTTGAGCAAAGCACATCATTATAACCGCTGGATGCAACACTGAAACAAAACCCAGCAGGCCAGACAGCAAAGGTTGAATAAATGACAAAGGCAATGTCGTACGAAGGCTTTGATTAGCATGGTACATTCATTCAGTTTAATAACAATTAGACCATGAAATTGATAGTTACTCTGAAATGTCTTTTTCAATCCCCCTCTTCTTCAAACTTTGAAATGTCACGGCTTGTGCTTACTTGTAACCTGACTGAATGAAAAAGGCTCTTGTGTTTGTAAGGGCTTTCTAATCCAATACTTGAGTACAAAAGAAGATGAAATGCCATAACTGCCCCTTAAATTACCATTATAACATCTGCTTTGGGTCACTTTGGGCTGATTGTGAATACAACATAATGTTAGAGAAAAGAAAAAAAGAACAGTAGTATTTTTTGCTGTGATATATTTGGCATGCGCATAAGGGCCAGATCGGGTGATTTAACAATTATTTTAATGAAACCACTCTCTGTGCACAGCTAAAGTGCTTCTCTCTCAATCTCCCTGCTATTTCTCAGCCATAAACACAGACGCCAGAAGATGAAAGCTAAGGGCTAATGCTGTTCAGAATAGCCAAGCCATTAAAACACTGTACGTGTGTATATAGATAGAGATGACCTTGTAAACTTCAATTTTATACATTTACTAAACTGACATTTTTGCACATCATATTTCTGTCTTTTTATGTTTCTTCTTTCTTTGAATGTCCTGGTCACGTTGTAAGTGTGTGTGTGTTGCGCATCAATGTTGTGCATATGTTTGCATTTAAGGTATTTAATTTAAGTTAAATCTTTCTAGAAAGATACAGGCACTTCAGCAGATGAGCGTTTGGGGCACAGGGTCATAAAGTCATTATGATGTTGGGTTATTAGGGTTAGTCTGTGTAATTGTAGCTCTTAACAGATAATTAACAGACTGATCTTGCTGTGTTAACTCTACACTGATATATTACCTAGAAAATGTCAGTGTTTATGTTACACATATTACACTTTCAATTAATTACCAAGCAATAATATTAACAATCTGCAATTACAAAGCTTTCTGCAAATGATTATATAAAGTATGCATCATTCATCAGTATTACTTAGAGCTTAATTAAATCATTTATTGTGACACGAACACTGTGACCACACACACACACACACACACACACACACACACACACACACACAATTAAAACGTTGTCTTCCTTTTCACTGATTGCCTTTTCTGTGCTGCAAGATGGTTGATCTTTATGGTCCATGTTACACTCCCTTTTATTGACTCATTGTCGATAAATGCTTTAAAAACAATGTTATTTTTCTCTCCGGGTTATTTCAGATAGATTTATCAAATCAGACCTATTGGTTTTGTTCAGACGGACTGCAAAAACTCCGATTTTCTTTTTCTTTTTTGCACAATAGCAAAAACATAAACAGATCAAAAAACAAACCACATCCATGTGGTTGGAAATCAATCAGATTTGTTAATATTTTGGAGTCATCTCTGGCTGACCAGTCAGATCGTCATTTTTGCTGTTGTTGTTGTTAATCGGATTTAGTGTGTGTGTAACTTCATACAAAGTGCTCAAAATTACCTGAGCTCTATTTAGACTATTTTTGTCAATTTTTTTTTCAAACTGTCTGACATTTCTATCTAGTGAGCACTGAATTACAAATAATACAAGTTACACAATCAGATTACTTTGCCAAGTAACTAAGGTATATGGATTACTTATTTACATCAAAATATTTTAAAATAAATAAAATTTACATCAAAATATCTGATTTACTTTTTAAATATGTAATACAAGTAACTTGTTTTCCATGTATTGACTGACAGCTCTCCTGTCTCCATGTTGAGAGAAATCATAAGTAAGTGTAGAGGCGTTGTGTGTGAACATGATGGTTACTGTAGACTAATGCAAACAGGCATTTACTGTATATCTCACTTGCACAAACAGATTCAGTATTCCTGAAAATGAATAAAAACAGTGAAATGCAAACTCAGAATATTACCAAAATCTGCCATGATTAAATGTTAAATAAAACAAATGTACTTTATGTATTTAATCTCACTTTAGTAACCATTATCTTTGCTGCTGACATTCGATGATCCAATTCAGCCATATTAATATGCGAAAATTACTTTAGATAAACTTTCTTCTCCTGTGTCCTATTCTTCTGTGACCCAGAACAGCTGAGGGGTTTGTTCGAGCAGCGACCTCTACTGTACAGACGGGAATTCATTCACTTTTGGTGTGAAAAGCCCTTTAGGTAGGCAAAAAAAAAAAAAGCGAGCAAGCCCAGGTGAGAAAAATTAATGTAATTAGTTACTTAACACATTACTTTTAAAAGTAACTTTCCCCATCACTGGTAGAGAACATTGAACAAGTCAGCATCTTTGACTCTATGCATGAATGCATAAAATACCGATATATTTCCATCCTCTTTTCTCAATGACAGCGTCTCGGATGTTGTGAAGTCTCTCGGCATCACGCTGACACTTCACATCATCACGATAGCCACCGATATCACTATTATCTGAACAGACGGACCGGATTGCAGCATTTACAAAGTCATCAGATTTGAAAACCAAATCAGATTTGTGTGCAGTGTGAACAAAGCCACTATCATTTGTGTGTGTGTGTGTGTGTGTGTGGCTGATACTATGCATTATTTTTATATGTGTGTATTTTTAGATGGAATCTACTAAACATCCAATTTTGCATTGTTGTGATATTTGCTGTTTAAATTCGAATTCTCAAATGTTTTAATGGGCATTTAGTTTTAGTTGGATTTTTTTTCACATATTGTTTCCAAGAATCTGCTTTTTTTCAGAGTGATGTGTTTTGCTGTGGTTTGTGTCATATATATATATACACATGATATAGTCTGGGCTCTTAATAGACAATCAGACATTATAGTTTATCATCATTACCAACAGCAGTTAAAGTAAACTTCATCATTCTCCAGACATGAGAAGTGCATACATATTCCTTTGATGTGATTTCTCTTCTTGCATTAGTTGGATTCTGAAGATATATTTTCGAAATCAGTGGTGTGATAGATTATTTTACATAAGAGAATTGTTAAGCTGCAGAGACCCTGTATTTACTGATCGTCAGTGTCTGTAATTGCTTTGCTGTGGTGCTGTGTGTGTGTGTGTGTGTGTGTGTGTGTGTGTGGTGTGTGGTGCGTGTGTGTGTGTTCATGTGTGCGTGACTTTGAGGAGTAGCCCAAACCCAGTATCTGCAATGCAGCAGAAAAGACAAAAACTCAACCCTCCTCCCATGTTTCGACCAAAGTCTCGTCCCCCAGGATACATCTCTTAGCCCTCACAACAGCGCTGTGCAAATGTACCACGCTTCCCCTCGGCTGAATGTCATTGCCTCTGTGTGTGTGTGTGGTGTGTGTGTGTGTGTGTGTGTGTGTGTGTGTGTGTGTGTGTGTGTGTGTGTGTGTGTGTGTGTGTGTGTGTGTGTGTGTGTGTGTGTGTGTGTGTGTGTGTGTGTGTGTGTGTGTGTGTGGTGAGACCACGAGAGAGAGAGAGAAACTCTGCTGCATTTTAAACGCACAGCACATCTGCATTGCACACACAGCAGTGGGGTGTTAGTCTCTCGGCAGATGTGTGTTGCGAGCGTGACCTTTAGAAATCTCAGTTCTCCAGCTTTAATCACAAAGTTCTCCCACGGTCCCTTGGAGGTAACCTTTAGTTTAGGGTTTAACTGCTGTTTATGTGGCTGGAAAGAGATGAAGTTTGGACGTGTCTCCCCTGGCTCAATTTTACGTGCAAAATAATCTGAATACAGTCACAACTGGTTTTGTTTTGCCTTTTTTTGTTACAATTTTTAATTAGTTTTATTACCTATTTTGAATGGAATATTAAGTATTTGAATATAATTATAAAAATGTATTGTTATTCTTTTTAACGGCCATTGTTTAAATGGAAATGTTCCATCTCTCTTTAGATGTTTGTTGACACTTTTAAAAATACGAAACAACAGTTTTTTACTGTCTAATCTATAAAACTCACTCAAACCTTGGCTTCCCCGTCTCACAGGATGAAAAGCAGTTAAACTTTTATTTTTATAAAATATTATACCTTATTGCTTTGAATTGAATATGTAATATTTTAAGAAAATCATTATATTTTATTATAATTTTATAATATTACATATATAAATTATCAGTTATTTTTTTAAGTCCCGGTCTCTCCTTGCTCATCCTTGTTTGTGGTCCATGTGACACTTTGAAACATATGAATCATGAACTAATATGTCAGTGTTTTTACTGTCTGTTTGTTCCTTCAGTTTTTGTGTCCCTGAAAACAAAAGGTCGTTGTCAGTTTTGTTTGTGTTTACTTGGTATAAATCAGTGAAACGGTGTGGATTATGAGTTGTTGCCATTCAACAGTCCCTTTGAAGAGAGCAAAAAGACAATTGGTGACCAATGGCGATGGGCCCGAACTCTTGATCCCTGATCTAAAGGTCAACAGAGGTCAACACCCTCAATAGACACTGATTGGGATGTTCTGCAACAAAACTGACTGTTCAAGTGGGAGATGTGCTCATGGACAATGAGAGTCTGCTTTATATGGAAGGAATCCCATACATTTTGTATGTTCTGCATGGATTATCCAAGTTATTGTAAGGAAGTCTTCCAAAAGAAAGGAAAATAAACCATATTCGTTTTCTCTTGTCTTCCAAACCAAGACGAAGCAAAGGTCTTCCAGTCAAAGCCACGATGATACTATTTTTAATTTTTATATACAGAAACCAATAACCACCCGGACGGACTCAACAGAATCGCTCGAACTTTGGCTTCGTGCAACTGGACCACTTGGACGGAAACGGCACATCTATGGTATTTTGCAATATTGGAAGGAACAACCCAATACAGTCATGCATGTACCAATATTTACTGGACACATTAACAATTAAAATGAGAAGAAAAAAAAAAGATGAGGAGGATATTCCTGTTTTAGTATTTAACTCACTGTTACTCCTAATACTCTATTCTGCATAAACTCTCAGCCCCGTATTTGCAATAGAATCTATATCTATTTCTATAAGTCTATGGGAGACGTATTATTAAACATTATTGAATAAAACTAATATATTTGTATGATTGTAAAACCAGTGTCATTTGTTTTATTCCCTGCTCTGTGACAACAGCCATTCAGATGTACGTATAATTCAATGCCCTCATTTAAAGTAAAGTGTATTAATAAGCGCTCAGGTGAGTGCCAGCGTTCGTCATCTCAATCGAATTATACAGGCGAGTCAGCATTACTTATGGGTTGTTAAGTTGACTACTATAATGATTAAATTGGCAGAGGACCAAACAGTGAATATGGCGGGACGCCGCCATTACGGCTCGACGGGAAGTGAGGATGAACGGGAGACGGGTGGCATGTGTTCCCCAAGTGTCGTTCGCTTTGTTCCCAGGCTTCGCTGAAGAGCCGTTTCCATCTTTTATCCTGCTAACTGCGGAGGAAAAACTTCAGCAATCCCCTGACCTCTGATTTCAAAAGGCCCATCAAAGTGTCAACACTCGAGAGCGGCGGAATAAATCTCATCCTTTAATCTAATTGGTGGGATAAAGCTGCATAATTCTCTTTAACAGCTCTGATGAATTACATAAAAGTACAGCACATTAATGCTACACCTCGTCTTGAGCCAAAAAAGCACCCCAGAACTGAATAAATATGCTGGCCGCTGGCGTGGATTCAAACACATCAGTTTGCCGTATTTAAAGAGCCATGTAGGTTACATGAGGGCTCTGCTTCTTTTGTAGGCAGGAAATAATGTGAAATGTTCATGATTTTTAATGTCACATATTGAGTTAAACCATGTATGTGCTCTTTCAGTGGATTTGTATTGGAAAAACAGAAGCTTTTGTGAATTCAGGCCAAGCTTTTGTCATCTTTACATTGCAAAGACAGCGCAGTTTACCAAAATTTTAAGTGGCTAATTTTGTACACAGATACAATCGATGAGGCATAAATAAATGTATAACATTTAATACAAAACTTAATTGTAGAAGTAGCTAACGCCATGCAGTTTAAGTTTCAAATAAGAAAACAGAAATGATGATTAAAAAAATTAAGTTACAAAAATAAGTTCTCTGAATGAATACTATTTTGTTAGCTGACTGGTGTGTGCGCGTGAGCTCAAAGCAAAGCCAGACCACGCTTGAGTGCGCGCATACGGCCGCGCGCCTGTAACCCGAGCACAGTGACAGCGGTCTGACTTGTGCTGGAAAAAATCACGAATGGACCCTCACGTTGACTTCCTATGAAGATATCCCTGTGGTTTCATTTGGTGAATCGCCATGAAGGCCCAGGACTGGTTTATTGTTGTCTCCTGCTGCCTCTGTGGCCTGAGCGCAATGGCAGGTAAGTTTCCAAATTGAATGTGTGCGTTGTGTTTTCACATGCGTAAATGCCCAGTAAACTTAAAAAGTAACATCAATCGAAGTTCAGAGGTCCTAAAAAGGTCATTAAAACTTTACTTTTAATTAACTCAATTCTCACAATCGCAGTCTACGTTTTCAATTATGAGATAAAGCCTGTAATTTGACGTGTTCTCATTAACTGTACAGTTTAATCCGAATTATCTTAATGATTATTTAACATATAATTTGATGTACATGTGGTCAAAGAGTACAGTATACCATAATAAACAGAAGTCTTACTGACAGAGGCTGACAAATTAATATAACAGCTCAGTGTGAAAAGGTCAACTACAGTATCACGTCAGTCATTTATCAGGAATGCAATATGTCTATAGCGAACCATAATAGCATTATACTGTACAATTATTACGCCTTTAACATTTCTACTTTCACATTACGTAAGTGTATTTCTTATATCTTATATTTCTTATGTCTGTAGCCTACAATACTGTAGTTCTGTAGTATTTTTTCATTCAGAAACACCGTAAAGGATGTCTACTATTGGGTTGACTGGTTATTAAATTGATGTTTTTGTGCTTAAACCAAATGTTCACAATGGCATGTCACAATAATTGTGTGTTTTGAAACAGAATGATTGTGTGAAAGTAAACGTATAGCCTCCAACAGAAACATGAGAGTCAGTTAGGAGAATTTACCACTTCTGAAAATAGTACCAAAGTGAGTAAAATAAATAAAAGGGACATTTGTTCAAGATTACCAGTTTTATGAATACCCCTGGGAAAACTGTGAATTAACCTCGAGTCAGACTATCACCAGGAACTCTTTAAATTAAAAGTTGATTTAAAGGCGTTTCAGAGAGGTTAATTGTGGTAATTATTGCAGGGAAGCTTTCAATGGGACTGCTGGGCAGCAGATGACATATTCTCTGCAAGGCCTCATTTATTTCACAATATAAACGCTCACACAAGAAGAAAAAAAAAAGATTTCTCATTTCCATGCACTTTCAGTACAGCGTTGGGGTTTCTTTTCTCAATAAAAGCCACTTGAAGTTATTACTCGCAGAGAAAGTCCGTAAAAATCGTGTGTGCATTTGCTCCGAGCAGCAGCCGTTGGAAATGAAGGTGACGCGTGTCGTTTGTTACTGTCAGTTCGTATTCTTGGGGGCTCGAGCTGGCGACACTTGATGAATGTGGCGCCCCTAGAAGGCCCGCTTATAAATGTGCACAACCTTCGAAAACTGAGGGGAACAACAGCAGACATGATGCCGGTAAAGAGTAAACAGTCACCCTCAAAACTGTGTGTAATGCGACTCTGAAACCCCAAGGCTATTCGTGAGTCTCTTATCTGTTCGCCTTTATGTTCAGAGCTCAAATCCATCCATCCACCCACTCATCCATCATTACACTCACTCTGCTTTACTCAAAGATTAGGCAGTAAACTGCCTTATGCACAAGACACATTCTGTCTTTCAACCCCAAGACTTTTAATACTTAAGATTCTTAAGATTAAAGACTTATACAACACCGTTTTCAACTATATACGTACAACTTTTTATGCGGTTTGGCCGTTCATTTACACAACAATTTGGGTGGCTGAAAACACAAACTTTTGAAAACGGTTTCAAACGGTTTACATGTTTAATCTAGTGTTTCATCGCCATCTAACGGTCGTTTTGGTCGTTTTCGTGGATCCGTGTGAATGAAGATCGTTTTTACAAATACTTAAGATTCGATTAAAGGCTTATACAACACCGTTTTCAACTAAAAACGTATTTTATGCGGTTTGGCCGCTCATTTACACGACAACAGTGTTTTGGGCGGCTGAAAACGCAAACTTTTGAAAACGTTCTCCGTGTAAACGATAAAAACGTGAATCTGTGAAAACTATGACTTCATGCACATGCGTATTGCATGTTTAATCTATAGTGTTTCATCACCATCTAATGGCTTGGCAGCAGAATACAGCATTTTTGGTCGTTTTCGCTGATCCGTGTGAATGAAGATCGTTTTTATAATGGTGTCGTCTGTACGAGGAAAACTTCTCCGTTTTAAGCATATAGTTGTCGTGTAAGCGTACACTCAGGCTAGGTTTAGATTCCTGGGAATTGTTTCCCAAATCCGATTTATTTGCTCATATGTGACTACGATCTGTTTTTGTCATGACAGTGTGAACAGCAAAACCCACATTGAATCTGATCTTTTCCATTCTTATTTGGGTCACTTCCATATGTGGTACTAAATCCGATACCGGTCAGATGTTTTGACCGCAGAATGAACAGTCAAATCGAAATTCAAGCAACTTTTACGTTACTATAGATTAGGGGTTGCACGATTACTGATTTCTGTTAGTCGATTTCTATCAAAACAATACTCGAGTTACTCGACTACTCGTGGTTCATGCTACTGTAAATGAAAAGACATGAAATAGTTCTTATCAATGAATGTTTATTAATTTATAGCCTAATGCAACAATTACATGAGTAAAATCTCAAAATGAATTGTGACATTACATATTTAAATTTTCATGTAACAGAGTAAAGCCAAATAAATAGCCGTTCTTGCCTTTCATTTCAGACACAATGTCCGCTTTTAGGGGCCGTTAACATATAGCGTCTTTTGTGCGCTCAAGTTTGTTATTTCAAATGTAGGCTTTTGAAATAGCTTTATTTCAAAGTTGAGAGGAGAACATCTCAACTTTTCAGAATGCTGCAAGCGCACCGCAGGTCATGTGACAAAAACCAACCAATGAGCTTCGGCCTTTCCGTAGCAACATGGAAAGCTCGGCCGAACAGCTGATCATTGCTGTACAGGGCGGGTTATTATAACTCTTCTCCATTAATATATCTAGTAAAGCTAATGCAAGGGAGACTTTCCACGCGCTTTAGACGCGATATGTGAACGGCCCTTACACAGTTGGCAAATTACAATATTTTTGTCAGCCTTGATGAAATACTTCTTTCACACATCTGATGTGTGGTGTCTGTTAGTGACGTTCGCCATTCTGACTTCATTTATGGTTGATGGCATGCACGCTCGAGTAGTCGAATGTTTCCAACAGGTTGAAGTAGTCGATCTCTCGACTCCTCGACTAGTCTGTGCAAGCCCTACTATAGATCGACATTCGTCACAATTATCATGGGAGTCACTACAAAGATTTGACATACCCGACCTTATCAAGACAGTTGCTAAAGCTAGTCAGTGCAGGACAGTGATGTGTCAGAACTCATAAGTATCACAGTGATCGCTCTATATACAAGCAAAACATGATGGCTCGTATCATAAATGTTTAAAAACTCTGCTCTCTTTGTATCTTGTCTTTGATTTGCCTGTGCATAAGTTGACTTGCTTCCACGGCAGATCACACTAAAAAAAAAGATCTCTTAGCTCTGGAATCGGATATTGGCCACATTTAAAACAACAATGTGAACAGCTATACAGAAAAATCGGATCTGAGCACGTAGTTGTGAACGTAGCGTAAGAGTTGCACTGCTCTATTTACCTGAAAGACATCATCTTTCCTAGGGGCAACAGAAACAGAAGGGAAGCTGATGAAGAAACTGTTTTCTTCATACAACGTTAAAGTCCGGCCTGCAAGACGCCCAGAGGAAAGGGTCGTCGTGAGGATAGGCATGACCCTGTCAGCGTTCGTCAGCCTGGTATGAGATACAAACACACATTTATGTAACTTAATGGCCACGTGCTATTGTTGTTTTATATTATCAACTTCTTCATTCGGACACCAGTTAGACCAGATTAAACCAGCTGTATCTAACTTAAACCAGCCCACCAGATTAGTAGGGGAAATAAAGGAGGTCACATCTCTCATCTTAATGGTTAGTATGACTTTTTAAAGGCTGCTTTGAAACAATGAGGGTTGTGAAAAGCGCTATAGAAATTCATTTGACTTGACTTTAATCTGGTTATATTGATTATGGTAATTCTTTATTTTATTTGAATTACTTGGTCCTTATTGTAGTGCTTTTTTTATTGTGAAGCACTTTAATCTGAATTTCTTGAATGAAAGGTGCTATATAAATAAAGTTAATAATGATTATTATTATTAGCAGTAGTTGAATGGTCAAAAAAGTGGCGATTGTCTGGTGAAAAGCTCGTCGTTTTATCCTGGGTTTCTGTGGGTCTTAAAACGTCTTAATTCGACCTTACACAAATGTCTTCAATCAGAGCAGAACGTCTTAAATTCATAAAGTCATGGCATGAAATTTTGCATACATTGCAAAAAATGTATATCTTCCTCAATATTTTTGTCCAGTATTCCAATACAAATATCTAAACATCTTTAAATCAAGATACATTTTTTTTATGAAAAGTAAAAATTAGGTCTTAAAAATTTGAACAAGAACAAATATGAGGTTTTTTTTTTTTTTTCTGAGCTCATTGGCAGATATTTGTTCTTCTTTTAATTATAAACTCACACATTTTGTATCTCCAGTAAATGTATTTTGATTCAAGAATCTTTAGACATTTGCACTGGAAAAGAAGACACAAATAATGAGGAAGAACATCTGTGTTCAGAAGATACAGTAAAAGTTATTTCCATATTCTAGTGGTTGAAGCAGAGCAAAGCTGCTTCTTGTAAAATGGATTGATACAACTCATTGTGTTTCTCCTGAGACATTCACATTTAGAGGACATATTGATGTATCGTGTTCCCTTTCATTTATTCCTTTACTTGGTCTTTAAAAAGTCTTAAATGTACCTTCAGAAAACCTTCAGAAACCTGTTTTTCAGAAGTTGTGGATACTTTTTAAGGAGGGGGTCAAAAACTTTTTCACATGTATTTCTTAAAGGCACATCAGCAAAAAACAGACCGTTTAAGTCTCACAGAGTGTGGAATAAACATGACTGGTTACGATCCTCATAAAAATGAAATCATATAATATGACCACTTTACAAAGCGCTATTAATTAGCGTTCGGATAAATTAGCGAAAGGAAAACCTCTCCCATTCTTTGTAGGCTCATAATAAAAGCCAGTTTGACACAGGTCGGATGGTTTCAGCTGTTCGGTGTGTGAATTTGGTATGTGAATCAGGTGATGGGATCCTTCACTTCCTAACACAGGGATTTAATAACCTGGTCTCGGATAACAGATTTGCATTTGCACTTTCTTATCAATGTTTTGTTTTCATTACTCAGAACAGAAAGGAACATAACCTTCTCCATGAACAGTGATTTCACGTGGATTTTGTTCAAACAACCAAATGTGTGTCCAAAACAATATATTATTCATGTATGACTCTTCATCAGCCTGAAAGCTTCCACACATTTAAGGCATTGCATGCGTATTAATCATATGAAGTGTGTTATGGTGTGTGTGTTGACCCTTCCCCCCCGCTGTCTGTGCTCTGTACTGACAGCTGACATTCCTACGCTAGTTTTAAATAGCATTCAGGACTGTGTACAGATCTAACATTGAGTCTCAGGTCTTTCCCTTGTCTGCTAATCATTTCCCATCAGCCCCTTCCCCCATTGGAGTCAGTATTCACATTATTTGTGTAACAGAGAATTTGGGGATTCTTCATTATAGATATGCTCAATGTTTTTCTTCTAAACGATTGTGTATCAACCGTCAAGGAAACGCGCCAGTTGCACTTTTTACAATACTGTAAGCAAAGCAAAAAATTACACAGATGCCTTTACCGTTTTTTTAAATATGATTAACCTTGCCCAATATAGTGTTGAAATTGCTTTAAATTGGCATTCTTGAGTTATCCCGCTAGTTCGAGAAGCAGCGCTCCAAGATTACTGATATTTCTTTGAGTCATTGGTAGAGTAAAAATAAACTAAATAACTGTCTGTATTGTGTCTAAATGTGATTTGCTCAATATTAACAACTTGTTTATTGCACTGTTGTATAAAAGCAACATCACACTCATACCTACGGCCAAATCACAGCCAGGCACTCTAGATATTGTACATTGTAATTGTAAAACCCCAAGAAACTCTCATTTTGAAACTCTAAACACATGCATTCACTAATTGAATTAATTAATTACTGTTCTGTTTCATATTTTTTTGTGTTCTAGAACATGAAAGATGAGGAGATGAACACTGTTGTTATTATGAACTTGGTAAGTCGGCACGATTTCTTTCGACTCCTGTGTGTCATTATGAGAAATAACATCCTGACCGCAATTCAAATTCATAAAGCTTTATTTGCATCGAAGAAAAGTTATCTATCATCTATCATGACAATTTGGTGGACCGAAATTACCACGTTACCTCACAAGACAAACTCTGACAATAATAACTTGGATCAATATAGCATAACTTTGAATGCAAAATGAAAGATTATGCAAATGCCGTTGATAATATGTATTGACAAATGTGCAGAGATATTGCATTTGGTATAGTTAATGACACAAGCCAGATCATTTGATTAAATGATGAACTGGTTCTACTTATAATTTCAACGATGACCCTCATCTATCTGTACATGAAAACACACACACACACACACACACCTTTTGTGCTCTTGCAGGAGTGGAACGATTATCGCCTCTCCTGGAACCCGAAAGATTACGGGGGATTTGATGTGTTGCGTATCCCGTCCGCAAAAGTGTGGCTTCCTGATATTGTTCTCATCAACAAGTGAGTGTGTGTGTGGTGTGTGTGTGTGTGTGTGTGTGTGTGTGTGTGTGTGTGTGTGTGTGTGTGTGTGTGTGTGTGTGTGTGTGTGTGTGTGTGTGTGTGTGTGTGTGAAGCTTCACGTATCTCAGAAAGCCTAGTGTCAGGCACATTATCTTAGAGAGCCTTTGTTGAGTTTCTGCAAGAACAGCAAAAATAACAAAGAAATGATCAAAGCGCTTGTGAAGCTTGTCGAGAGATGCATGCACACACATTACTTTCTCTCTCTATCTGCTCCTTTCTCACACACTCTCGCTGTAAAGCCCAGGTAGACCCTCATCACTGCTGGTGTAAATATCCTGCCTCCTTCATTCATCTCTGCTTTATAGCCAATTAAACAACTCTGCTGTCTTCCAGAAGCCTCTCTGGTCCAGCGTCCACACACACACACACACACGGCATCCCACACACTGTTCAATGAGGGAGATCTTGCAGTCCCACAGCACCATTACTGTAATAGATTGGAAGTTTTAAAGGCCTGTTTTGTGTCCTGAGGATTATACACCAGTGCCGTATGGTTTAAGGGCTCAAATGGTCAATCCATCTTAATTATAGGTATTACTATTACCTGAAACAGTCATGCAAGATGTCATAAAAAACATAATTGGATCGTGACATGTCAATAACTCTAAGCTGACAATGACAATTGGCTGTCGACCTCCAAAAAGGACAAAACAAAATACTACATACACTTTCTACCGTAGTCATATGAGAGATTGACTGAAATGTGACGCATTATTCATTGTAAATCTTACCTTATTCAAAGACGATACACAACACACAAGATGAACAAGAGCCAGTGCCATTTCCAAGCCCCCGGGACAAGGTGTTTTTTTGTGTGTGTGTTTCTTCTTCTTATCTGCTTCGAGGTCTTGATAAATTGTGGCTTTTCTTTGTATCCAGTATTCCCGTAATACTTTTGTCTTTTGTGAGTTTAATGAAGAACTCGGTCTTGTCTTCTGTCCAAACATACTTCATCGACATCATACCATCTACGTCAGGTGACCTGTAAACGCACAAAAACTGTTTCCATTGCAGTTTTGCGAAATATTTCTTTTTCGAAATTGACGTGTATCCATTGGGCGTATTTTCAATTAGCTATTTAAAATTTAAATGTAAACGCAGCTACTGAGTTTCTTTAACTACAGCCAGATAATCAGTGGTAGTGGCTGGTCAATATCTAATAAGGGCTCTCAGCATGTTCAGCAGTGATGACGTGACATTAGCCACGTTTCCATTAGCCTTCAAATTGCGCAAATTGAAATTGTGAATTGAAAATGCGCCCAATGGAAACACGTACGTTTCGCAAAAACTCCATTTATCACAAAAAAGTTTTTACGCTCGCATGAGGTGGTTTTTCAGGCAATTCGAAAAATAAATATTTCGCAAAACTGCAATGGAAACGTCTCTGGTTACTTACGTAACCTATGTTCTCTGAATAGGGAACGAGACGCTGCGGAAAGCGCAGTGGGATATTCTCTGAATGTGCCGATTGTCTGAAGCCTTATAGAATCACGCCAATTCATTGGCTGATGGCGTCCGCGCAATATGGCTCCGCCCCGACGCTCTTACGTCGCATCATACGTATTCGCGCGCACGCCATCTGCTCCTCAGATTTCTCTGCCGAAAAGAAACTGTCAGCAGCGCGAGGAGCTTGGCCGCTAACGCAGCGTCTCGTTCCCTATTCAGAGAACATAGGTTACGTAAGTAACCAGAGACGTTCTCTTTCATAGGTTCTCTCAACGCTGCGGAAAGCGCAGTGGGAACGGACTACCAAACTCGCCAAGCTAGAGCGCTTTTATGACTGGTAGATAAAAGAGACAACGACCGAAACGAGTTCAAACAGAAAGAACCTGGGAACCCGGGGTCATGTCAAGATCCAAGCTATAGAACCTTACAAAAGTATGCGGAGAGGACCAGCCTGCCGCAACACAAATATCCTCCAAAAGTGCTCCTCTGAAAAGAGCTTGAGAAGATGCCACACTTCTGGTGGAATGTGCTCTAATGTTAAGAGGTGAAGACAAGCCACGCACCCCATAAGCCAACGAGATAGCCTCTGTGACCCAGTGAGAAATCCTCTGCTTCGATGCAGCAAGCCCACGGCGGCTAGCACTGAAGCAAACCAGAAGCTGGTTAGATTTCCTCCAACCGCCTGAGCGGTCTACATATATCTTAAGAGAACGAACTGGGCAGAGCAAGTTAAGCTCCCTATCTTCCTCAGATGAAAATGGAGGAGGGTGGAAAGCATTAAGGTTAACTACCTGAGAGCGGAAACTTGAGGAAAGAACCTTGGGGACATACCCTGGTCTCGGCCTCAAGGAAACTTTGACCAGGCCAGGGGCAAAGTCCAAGCAGGACTCGCTAACAGAAAGAGCTTGTAAGTCTCCCACCCGCTTTAATGAGGACAAAGCTAACAAAAGAGAAACCTTAAGAGTCAGAATCCTATCCGGAGCTGACTCCAAGGGCTCAAAGGGGGCTTTCGTCAAACCCTCTAGGACAACAGAAACATCCCATGAGGGGACTCTAGGGGAGCGAGCCGGTTTCAGGCGCTTCACCCCACGCATAAAGGCAGAAACTAACCTTAATTTGCCTAGGGGAATCTCATCCGATTCCCTATGCGCTGCAATAGCCGCGACATAAACTCTGAGAGTGGTAGCGGCTGCTCCAGCCGCAAACTTCTCCTGCAGGAATTCCAGTACTGAACCAGCAGGGCAGTTAACTGGGCTCCTATCATGTGCTAAACACCAAGTCTCAAAAACCTTCCATTTGGAAGAATATAATCTCCTTGTAGAAGGAGCTCTAGCACTCGCAATAGTCTCCTGAACGTCAGTTGGGAGACCAGAGCTTAATGCTAACGGCCTCTGATCGGCCAAACATACAGCTTCCACATGTCTGGGCGAGGATGCCATATCCTGCCCTGCAGCTGGGACAGCAGATCTTCCCTGACCGGGATCCTCCAGGGGGGAGACTCCAGTAGAGGAACTAGCTCCGAAAACCATGGCTGAGATGGCCAGAACGGAGCTACCAGGAGGAGGCGGACTCCGCTCTCTCTCACTCTGGCCAAGACCGCCGGGATCAGTTTGATGGGCGGGAAGGCATAGAGTTTCTGCGTTGGCCAAGGGTAAGCGAACGCATCTATCCCCAATGGGGCCGGGGGACTCAGGGAGAACCAAAGAGGGCATTGGGATGACTCTTGAGATGCAAAGAGGTCCACCTCCGCCTCTCCAAAAACCTTCCAGATTAGAGCCATCGTCTGGCGGTTCAACATCCATTCTCTGCGCGACCGAGAACCTCCCTGCCGGTTCACATGAGACACCACTGCCATATTGTCCGTTCTGACAATGACATGGTGACCCTCCAGAAGAGGGAGGAAATGAAGCAGAGCCAGAAAAACGGCCCTTAACTCCAGGCAGTTTATGTGCCAGGAGAGAGCCTCTCCGGTCCAGACCCCACACGCTGGTCTGCCCTCGAAAACCGCTCCCCAGCCGGTGAGAGAGGCATCCGTCGTAATCATCTGGCGACGAGATACCGCACCCATGCTGACCCCTTTCCGAAGAAAAAGAGGGTCCCGCCAAACTGACAGGGCTCGAAAGCAACTGCGCGATACCTTCAGTAGGCGAAGGGTTGACCCGGAGGGTCGAACCCCTGAGAGTTTCACCCACCACATGAAGGGTCTCATGTGGAGTAGGCCCAGCGGTAGCACGGAGGAGGCCGCAGCCATAAGGCCCAGCATCCTGCGGCAGGTGCCCACAGACACATGATGGCCTAGTGAAAAACGAGCCAAGCATGTCGTCAAGCTGGAAATCCGTGCAGGGGCCAAACGGGCCTGCATGAGAACGGAATCCATGCTCACCCCCAAGAAAACGGTGCTTTGAGCCGGAGCAAGAACACTCTTCTCCGAGTTCAACCTCAAACCGAGAGACTGGATATGACTCAGAACGACGTCTCTGTGGTGGGCCACTAGCTCCCTGGATTGGGCTAAAATGAGCCAATCGTCCAGGTAATTTAGAACACGGATGCCCTGGAGCCGCAATGGGGCCAGAGCTGCATCCATGCACTTTGTGAATGTCCTTGGAGCTAGAGATAGGCCGAAGGGAAGGACCCTGTACTGGAACGCCCTTTCTCCAACGGCGAACCTGAGGAATTGCCTGTGTCGCTGTACAACCTGGATGTAAAAATAAGCATCCTTTAGGTCTATCGTCACGAACCAATCCCCTGGCCGAATCTGAGATATGATAGCTTTCAGCGTCAACATCTTGAATTTCCCTTTGTAAAGGGCGAAGTTCAGCCGGCGGAGGTCCAGTATGGGACGCAAACCGCCGCCCTTCTTCGGGACCAGGAAGTAACGGCTGTAAAAGCCCCGCTCGGTTTCCCCTGGAGTAATCTCCTCTATTGCTCCTTTGAGAAGGAGGGAAGAGATTTCCTGCTGCAGTACAGAAGCCTGAGCGGCGCTGTCTACTACAGTAGGAAACACCCCGTTGAAACAGGGGGGATTGCGGCAAAACTGAAGAGTGTAGCCGAACCGAATTGTGCGAAGAACCCAGGACGATACCCCTGGTAAGCGTTCCCACTCTGGAAGGAAATGTGACAGAGGAGAGGGATGTTGTAATGCAGACGACATACCTGAGTAAGGGTGCCGTGTTGACGCTCCTGGGGTAAAGAGGTTGACTGTGCAGGAGGGCCATCGGCGTCCTGGCACGTGATGGGAGGCATCGAGATTGGGGTCATGGTGACCAGGTCCGCCTGCTTCGGAGGAAAACGGAAAGTGTCTCCGAGGATGCGGCTGGTAGTTATAGAGAGCGTGGGGGGTGAGGGGAGAAAGCCGAAAGCGTCTCCTTCCTCCCGCACCAGACTGAGTAGAGAAGGTGAAATATGGCCTGCACTTCGAGACACTCTGAGTGGCGAAGGTGACAGGGCAAGGAAAGGAGAGCTGGGAGGTGGGCAGAAACGCTTGCGCGGTCTGACCCAACCCTGAGGAACCAGAGGAGCTCTCCTTTTTCTGACCGGAGGGTCAGGAACGGCTCTGCGCCGCCGGAGCAGTCGGTTTGTCGGACCGCTTCAACTGGAGGCGCTTGTGAGGCCGTTGACGGGGAAACGGGCGACCGCGGGCTCCCCAAACCGTGGCAGGTGGGGGATGCCCTGGTTCGCTTCTTCTGGAAGAGAACTCCGGTCTATGAGAGGGACGTTCTCTGGGTCGCACCGGGGGGGGAGCAGAAGGTTCCCTAGCCCTCCTGGGCATGAACTGTCTGAACGCGGCCGATTGGGATTTGGAGGAGCGGAATTTCTCAACCACTGTGTTGACCGCCTCACCAAACAACCCTGTTTGAGAAATGGGGGCGTCCAAGAGGAAGACCTTCTCTTTATCACGGATCTCCGTGAGATTAAGCCACAAGTGGCGCTCCACCGCAACAGACCCAGCCATAGAGCGACCTATAGCACGTGCGGCATGCTTGGTGGCTCTTAAGGCTAAATCCGTAGCCTTACGAAGCTCCTTGACCGCTTCAGGGGTCACACCGTCACCCTCGTCCATTTCCTTCAGGACGTCCGCCTGGTAGGCCTGAAGAATGGCCATAGTGTGCAGGGTCATGCCTGCCTGCCCAGCCGCCATGTAGGATTTCCCAATGAGAGAGGAAGTAGTCCTACATGCTTTAGAAGGGAGAAGGGGGCGCGACTTCCAGGACGGCGCAGACGACGGAGCAAGATGGTCGGCTAAAGTTTCCTCAATCGGCGGAATGGCGGAATAGCCCTGTTCCACAGAACCTACCAGGTTGGTGAAATCAGCAGCAGCCGCATTAGTGAGGCGCGAAGAGAAAGGCTGCTTCCAGGATCTGGAGATCTCATGATGCAGATCACTGAAAAATGGCAGCTTCCTCCGTTGAGGCCTAGAATTAGGGCCACTGAGAAGCCTTTCGTCGAGTTTCGACGACTGAGACTCACGTGGCTCGTCGGGCCAATCAATAGTGAGCTTCTCCGTAGCGCGCGAAAGCACGTCAACGAGCTCCGCGTAGGCCGCAGTAGGCCGCGCTTCCTGGCCGCTCGGCGGAATAACCTCGTCGGCGAGAGTAGGCCCGAAATCCTCGGAGTCGGAAGCCTCGGTAAAAAGTATATCCTCCAGCCCGAAAGAAACCGCGTCGCGTGCTCCCGGGCTGGGGCGCAAATAATCGTGTGAAAATTCGACTGGCATGTCTCGCGCGTGCCGAGGGGAGGGAGGGAGAGAAAGAGCGGGGCTCGTCTGCTCGAACTCCGCATCCTCAAGCTCTACATCCGAACCCCAGGTCGCGGATCCTCGAGAGGCCTCGGGAGCGCGACAGGGGGAGACGAATGATTCCCTCTCAAAGACCGCGAGCCGCAATTTGAGGGTTTTGAGCAACAAATTTTCACAGAATTTGCATTTAGACGATCCTATAACTGCCTCACGCGCATGTGAAAAACCCAAACATTTAACGCACTTACTGTGTGGGTCGTCGTTAGCGATGTAACGAGCACATGGCGGAGTACAGCGTCTGTAATCCATGGCAGCTTCACCGTAAGGAGAAACAGAGTTCCGCTTGAACAGTCGCAGAAGCGCCGAGAATAATCCTAGATGTAATTGTAGCTCAGAAAAATCACGAGCGAAGGGCAAACGTGACCGCTTCGTTCTGAAGGCAGAGAAATCTGAGGAGCAGATGGCGCGCGCGCGAATACGTATGATGCGACGTAAGAGCGTCGGGGCGGAGCCATATTGCGCGGACGCCATCAGCCAATGAATTGGCGTGATTCTATAAGGCTTCAGACAATCGGCACATTCAGAGAATATCCCACTGCGCTTTCCGCAGCGTTGAGAGAACCTATGAAAGAGAACAGTTTTTGCGCATTTACAGGTCACCTGACGTAGATGTGTGGTGTGTTTGGACAGAATACGAGATAGAGTTCTTTATTAAATTCATAAAAGACAAAAGAATTACAGGAATACTGGATTCTAAACCTCAAAGAAATGTCACAATCAAGACCTCGAATCAGATATGAGGGAGAAACACCCTGGAACACCTCATATGTGCCGCTCTCAAATATATGGGTCTTACCTTGCCATTAATGCTTGGATAACACACACATACGTCTCCTTTAATAAAGTAATGACGAGTGCTGTGGCTGGGATATACATAAACCTACCAACGTTGCCATGATTTTTGAATGACTTATCGCAAGAGGAAAATAATGAAGTTTTTGTCGCATAACATTGGTTAAAGGATTAGTTCACTTTTTAAAAAACTTTTGCTGATAATTTACTCACCCCCATGTCATCCAAGATGTCCATGTCTTTCTTTCTTCAGTCGAAAAGAAATTAATGATTTTGATGAAAACATTCCAGGATTTTTCTCCATATAATGGACTTCAATAGCAACCAAACGGTTCAAGGTCCAAATGACAGTTTCAGTGCAGCTTCAAATGACTTTAAACGACTCTAGACGATGAATAAGGGTCTTATCTAGCGAAACAATGCATCATTTCAAAAATAAATAAAACAGTTTAAGTTTTATTAGCACAAATGCTCGCCTTGCTCTGTTCTGTGATGCACGTTCGTGACTGTCCTGTTTGAACTCGTTCATCAAAATTAACAAATCTTTTTTCGAGTCATTTAGTTCATTTCGTTCGTTGAATGAACAAAATGACTCGAAAAAAGATTCGTTCAAAATGAACGGATCTTTTTTCGAGTGATTTTGTTCGTTGAATGAATGAAATGACTCAAAAAAAGATTTGTTCATTTTGATGAACGAGTTCGAACAGGAGAGTCACGAACGTGCATCACACAACAGAGCAAGGCGAGCATTTGTGCTAATAAAACTTAAACTGTTTTATTTATTTTTGAAATGAGGCAAAATCGCAAAAGTTTTGCGTAAATTGCATACCCTGAAAGTTACCTCAGGTTTTTTAACTGAAAGTTGAGGTTATCCGCTTGCTCTGAGTAATCTTAACCAGGTAAATCGCCCCGGTGTAAACAAACCCAAAGATGCTCTCATTTTGAATCTGATATTGTCAATGTGGACTTTGAGGGGAAAAACGTTATACTGGAACCAATCAAATTGCCTCAATGTGGATGTTTAGGTTTTTAGTAGCTATGCAAGTTTATCTGCGCTTAAACTTCTGTTTGTGTGTGTGTGTGTGTGTGTGTGTGCAGTAATGACGGCGTGTTCGATGTAGCTCTACAGGTCCACGTGCAGGCCTACAGTAATGGCCGTGTGACGTGGACTCCACCGGCTCTTTTCAGGAGTTCTTGCGGAGTGAAGGTAAATTCTGCAACACGACACACATACTGCATAATGGACCAATAAAAAAATCAAGTGGTCCATAATGTTTAAATTGTTTAAATCAGTGCTGTGAAACATTAACAGCATGGCATAACAATTCAAGATGTGCATTTATTTACATTATAGGTGATGGTACTTTAATGTTTTCTTTTTAGCACTCATTTTTTACTTCTTGTTCTTGATGAATGTTCAGCACCTTTCGGTAAATTCTGCAGTAATAAGAGTAAGTTATGAATGAGACCTTTAAATACTGTAATGATGTGTCGAAAACATAAGACGTTTAATGACGCATTAAATCACAAGTGTTTATACTCAGCACTATGAATATATTACAGTTGTACACTGCTGGGGTGAATGTCTTGTTTTAAAAGAGTCTTATTTGCCTCATATAAGTGGCAATCTCTCTCACTTTTGTACTTGTTTTGTGAACTTTTCCCCCTCCTCATTTGTATTTCTGCTTTTGTTTGGCCTCGCTCTAGATTGGCTGCGTTTGATGTTCCGTCTGGTCTTTGCATGTGTGAAATCAGAAAGTGAGATGATTAAAGGAAGATGCTCGTCAGCCAGACGCGCACACACACACACACACACACACACACACACACACACACACACAATAACATGCACAAATCTCATTCTCCATCTGCAGGTGACATACTTTCCTTTTGACTGGCAAAATTGCACCATGGTTTTCCATTCTTATACGTATGATTCCTCAGAAGTGGATCTGCAGCCCGGCCTTGATAAGAAGGGAAAGGAAATCCGAGAGATAGTCTTGGAACACAGGCTTCAGCGGTAATGGCGCTCGAACACTGTCACAACAACCTTTTAAACATTCAGACAAAGCTTTTTCAAGCCAATGTGAAAGATTGTATTGAACCCTTCTAGTTTTATACCTTATTTCCCCCTTTGAAGTGAAATGTCATTTTAACTTAAAAAAAATTACTTTTAAAAAGGACCTTTTACAAAGGCTTGATCTGGTTTTTGGGCTATGCTTAAATGTTCAGAAAACATTATTTTTCCCATATTCTCCATTGTTGCAGCTCCTCTCTTCCCAGTCTGTCAGTAATGCTCTGTTTAGTTCCTGTCTCTATGAAGCCCCTCCTTCTGAAAAGCGCAGTGTGCTCTGATTGGTCAGCTGTACCAGTGTGTTGTGATTGGTCAACCGCTTCCAGCATGTTTGGAAATGTCCCGCCTCTTACCATAACCATGAGTTTCAGCCAAAAAAATATGGACGTAGTGTCCGTGATGTCATCCTTAGGTTCCTGAAGAGTTCTTTTGACGCCCAAAGTGGGTGGAGCCGGCCGTCGCCATCTTGGATAAAGGAAAATGGGCAAAGAGGCAGATTAGCTGAGGTGACATGACGGCTAACAGACAGCAGACAAACGGCTAGTAGTGACAGCAGTGGCAATCCACCTGTCAATCAAGTGGCCACGCCCTTAATTATGCAGAACTTTAGGGCTTAAAGGGATAGTTCACCCAAAAATGAAAATTAGCCCATGATTTACTCACCCTGAAGCCATCCTTTGTGTATATGACATTCTTCATTCAGACGAATAGGATCGGAGTTATATTAAAAATTGTCCTGGCTCTTCCAAGCTTGATAATGGGAGTGAATGGCTGTCTGTTTTTGGAAGTCCATCAAAGCGCATCTATTCATGATTAAAGTGCTCCACACATCTCCGGGGTTTAATAAAGGCCTTCTGAAGTGAAGCTCATAAAATAACTAGCTTCCGGTTGTGCTGTTTATCTGACCTCAGTGATGTGAGACATCTAGCAGATGGTCGGTTTAGCCAGTCTGTCTGCTTCCTGACCTGAGCCCTAGATTGTCACGTTTGAGCTCTAAGACTATGCGCCATATTACTAGAGAGAAGAGGAGCACCATCCCAGAAGGGATGAATAACATCTCTTTTCAACAGGTCAGGTCTGCCCCAAAAACTTTCCAATTGTCTATGAATTCTATATTATTTTGCGGATTTTGCTTTAATCATGAATAGATGCACTTTGATGGACTTCCAAAGACAGACAGCCATCCACTCCCATTATCGATGCGTTATAAAAAAATTCCCCTCCCTCACAGTTGTCATGAAGGGCAAAATTAGCTGTATAGACCAAAACCACTTTTTGTACCAGGCTGTAAACATATTTTTTTCTGCTGTAAAGTTGGGCATATTAACATGGGGGTCTATGGGATTGACTCTTTTGCAGCCGGTCTCTAGTGGCTAGTCGATGAATTGCAGTTTAAGTCTCTTCCGTGTTGGATTCAAGAGAGAGACAGGAAGGTTTCTGCTTGGCTTCAAGTTCAACACACTACTAACTAACTCAACCGGGCCTCATCCCTTTATTCTGCGTATGCCTTGGCAGGAATTATTTAAATGTTGAATATTGTGACGTGAAGAAAACTCAAGACTACAATGGAGGCGTTTCAGGGAGTTCAGAAACAGTGACACTGATATAGAGAATAACTGCCTTTGCTTTGCAACTTTGCAACTTTTTTATGCTTAAACGGCAACATTACACCCTAAAGAAAGTTGAACATTAAAGTAGTAATATAGTTCCTCTTTAATGGGATGTTTTAATACACTTAATACTTGAAAAATGTTATATTTAAAAAAAATCACCTAATGACTGGTTGATTGCACTCAAAATGGCAATGTTGTATAATGTCATTGTATTGTTTGAACACTACACCTACACACAGAAACAAACCATTTTGTTTTTCTCATCACCATATCTTCTGTCATCCCAGAGAGTGGAGAATGGCACATCCGTCATAAGGTTTCTCAGAAGAATATGCGAGAGGACCTGTATGAGGACATCACCTTCTACCTGATCATCGAGAGGAAGCCCATGTATTACGTGTTTAACATCGTCCTGCCCTGTATCCTCATCACCATCATTGCCATCTTTAACTTCTACTTGCCACCTGATGCAGGTAAAGAGTCTTTGCTCTGTTTATTTATTTTTTCTAATTCAAAACTGATGCCAGGATTGGTTAAAAAAAATGGTCAAATCCACTTTAATTTCAGAACATAAAATCGGTCAAATAGAAGAGAATTAATTTGCACAAATTAATGCACATCAATACATTACAGTACATTTATGCATTTAGCAGAAGCTTTTATCCAAAGAGAGGAGCAAAGGAAATTCGTCAAGGAGCCAACAATAATCATAATATACAATAGGGTCAGCGGCAGCACCAACACAGATCTGAATGTTGCGATATGATTTTGTCAAAGGTTTAATAGACAGACGAATTGGAAGAAGATTGTGTGGGTGTTTGAATCGAGATCAGTCTTTAAAGCTTTTTTGTCTTATCTCTCTCTCTCAGTATGAGTAGTGCGAGGGCTTTCAGTGCATTCAGTCTCACGACGCTTACACTTGAAAGGGATATTATGTCACTTAACACTCATAGATGACGACACATTTCATCCTCTGTTGGAACAAAAGTTGCTAAATTCGGTCAACCTCGTCTATAAGCAAGGACAAAAATAAATCAATTTAATTTGAAATAATATCGATTCTGGAATAAATTCGATTCTGGATTTTAAAATCGTATAAAAAAAAAATCGCGATAGCTAGGTGAATCGATTTTTTTCTCCCAGCCCTAATACACATTGCCAAGTTTATTTGAAAGCAAGCAAACATTTTTAACAAAAAAACAGGAAACTTTTGATGCGTTTTGGCCTTTCATTGATCATTTAATGGTGTCTTGGAGGCTTGAAAACGCAAACCTTTAAAAACGGGTTTCAACGTGCACTTTTCATGTCAAAATGCAAATTTTTGAAAAACGTCATGTGACGTCATGTGCATGCGTATTACGTGTTCAATCTATAGGTGCTTGTGTTTCTTTACAAAGTGACATCGACAACTACTGGCCTGGCCTGAATAATACAGCTTTTTGACGTTTTCACAAAGTTATCGTCTGTACACGAAAAACACAAAAGAAAACGTTTACTTTTTAGTACATCATTGTGTAAACGTACCCTTAAGGGATGGTTACACTACACATTTCATTCCACTGATTTCCATTCATACGCATGCGACCTGTAGAAGATCAATATGTCTCGGCGTGACCCCATGGCTGAATTATTAGAATAATATTTTTTAGATACAGTAGGTAGCCAACCAGAATGCCTATTGCCGCCGCGGCGTCTACCGCGGTGAATTCACCGCGGCAAAAAAAAAACCGGTCGCATTTCTAAGTCATTCGCGAAATGACCGCCAGGTGGCGCAAAGGGACATTTAGCGAAAGCAAAACGTATGTAAAAGTAGCCTACATTTTAAATAGAATATAGCAAACTTTTAGAGCAGAACATTTTATGAATCAAAATTTAAAGGAGGCCTATCTCGCAGTCAGTGAAAATAAATTAGGTGCAATCAATGATGCTAAACTATTGAGGAATGATAAGATTGAAGAGTGCATCTGTCGTTTGTGGGCACACTGACTAGTAAACAACCAATCTTGTGGTCGAGTGGTAGAGCTGAAGGTTTCAACAGTACAAAGACACAGGTTCGAAACCCGAATAAATATGTTTTTTATATAATTACCATGCATTTCCATTTTACACTAAGGAACAAATCTCATCCAACAGATTGACTGAATTTACGTCTTCAAAAACAGTTCTGTTAAAAAATAAACAAACAAACAAAAAAAAACTTCACGGACAGGACAGCAGACAGCAGGACTGGAATTCTTTCCATATGCAGAAATAATTTTAAAAAACATGGTTAAGCAAGGTGCGATTTGCCGGTGGGTGATTTCCCCCCTCCACAGTAGGCTATAGCGAATAGGCTTACCCTAAATAGACCTTATCAAATATAGTATATATATTTTTTAAATATAGCCTAAAACACGCACGTTTAAACAACAAAAAATAAAATCTGAACCAGCGCTTCTGCTCCTGTATTGAGAGATAACATGCAGCGCATTTCAGTTACGATCCTGGTTCCAATTGTATTAATACATTCACGGCTTTTTAAAATGTCACAAAGCGTTTTGAGGTGGTTTTGAACGAAATATTGAAGTTTATAATTAAGTATTTTGACACACCACGCCTAGTGCGTATTCTAAAATGGGGTTCCCCATCGAGGGGAACTCAACTGCGTCATCGTTATGACACTTTGGGGAATGCCCCAGCGTAGCGCATCTGAAGAATGAATGAAATCTGTCCAATCCTGATTGGTGCTGCGTCACGACGTAGTAGATGACGGCATACCCGGAAGATACAAAGGGACGCCGGCAACAACGCATATCAGCTTTTTGCTATTCAGCAAGCGCTCTGTGTTGTCTGAACCAGTTTGTCTTATTTGGTGTTGTTTGTCTCTCTATTTTGCAAATTAGAAGTGCGTGTTCCCATGCCCTCGTTTTAACACGGCGGGGGACACACACGAGATGTGTGTGTCATGTCTGGGAACGCAGCACGCTCAAGCAGCCCTCGAGGGTGCTGCTGCTTGCGGCCACTGTGAATCTCTTACTATAAGAGTGCTGCGTTCCCGCCTGGCCTTATTTAGTAATGATGGTCAGATGCGCGCTCCCCGCGGATCAGGTCCCGCATCTGCTGAGGCAATGCGGCGGCTTAGATCGTGGGGCTCGCAGAGAGAGCTCTCAGGGGAGATCGGGACTGCCGAGGCACTTTCCCGATCTTCATCTGAAAGCTGCAGATTCCCCTATCCCCCGTTCGGGAGCCCGCCCCGCGGCTTCTCCCGTTCGGGATGTAGACCCGGTGTTGCAGCTGCCTGATTCCGAGGAATATTGGACGTGCTCAGCATCGCGGAGGAGAATCTGCACGAAGCGCACACACATACACACAATTTGCAGTAAGATTCTGTGGCTGGGATCTCGCGTCTGCCGAGGCAGCGCGTAGGTTTAATGTTCGCCTTGCAGTTGCAATACAGAATCTAGCTCGGATCTCGCGTTTGCCGAGGCAGCGCTTAGATTGCGAGTGTACTTTCCAGTAAGATTCTGTGGCTGGGATCTCGCGTCTGCCGAGGCAGCGCGTAGGTTTAATGCCTTGCAGTTGCAATACAGAATCCAGTAGCTCAGATCTCGTGTTTGCCGAGGCAGCATGTAGGTTACGAGTCTACTTTGCAGTTTGCTGTGTGAGTACGAGGCATGAACAGTCAGCTCCTGAGGGTGCTTGCTGTGTTCATCAAAAAAAAAAAAAAAACTCGCCGCACATGTGCGTTTCGGGTGTCTCAGCCTCGCGCCTGTTGACTTTCTTCTCGAGAGATGAAAGCCAAATATATTGTACTACTCTCGCGTTTGTTAAGACAGCGCGTTATGAGTCTGCAATAAAAGGGACACACGCGATCTGATAAATAATACTGTTTAGGTGCGAGGAATTCACAGTCAGCCCCTGAGGGTACTGGCTGTGTTCATTGAGAAATTTCCTGACGCGTACAGCCGTGCGCTGTCAGTTGTTTCAGTCCCGCGCCTGTTGACTTTCTTCTCGAGGGATGAAAGCCAAATTATAACGGCTCGAATCTCGCGCTTGCCGAGGCAGCGTGTAGGTTTTGAGATCGTATAATTAAATATAAAACAGTATTCTGGTATTTATGGCTGCATTTATTTCCTACAGCCTACCATTCAGACCGTGTTTCACTTATCCAGTGTTATGGCTGCATTTAATTCCGAGGAGTTAAAGTAATTAAATATTAATTCAGCCTACCATCTGAAGGAGAGTATCGCTTCTAGAGGTCCCCCTCAAAAAAAAAAAAAAAAACTGAGCTTGGGACTTTAGGCGGTGCTCTTACCCAGAGCCTCCTGAGAAGACGGATCTGAGGACCGTCCTTCAGTCCAGGAAGGCTAAGGGAAAGAGGTCCTAACTTTTACAAGACCTCCAAGGGCCCGCCCCCGAGAGACAGCGATTGCGGTCCCCTCTCTCGCTGGGCCCTCGGGAAGCTGGCGTCAGTATCCCGCCGTCTCTGACATTTCGGGACACGCTAGCCTCCAGCGAGCACACACTGGTCTGTCTGCCCCAAAGGCTTGCAGTCAGTCAGTGTTCAGGTTCGCACACTGTGACTCGTTGTCGGTCTTCCCCTGCCGGTCCTCCGCTTCAGGGTGCCGTCAAGGACTCGCACAAAACACCGGACACCAGCCCGGAAGGGCTGGTTCCCTTGGCGAATTTTGCAGAGGCATGGCAAAACCTCGCGAATATTTCTCCATGGGTCCTGCGCACTGTAGAAATCGGGTACAGACTGCAGTTCCAGGTCCGCCCACCAAGGTAAGTATCAACGGGGTGGTCTGGACTTCAGTTCACCCAGAGCAGAGTCTGGTGTTGGAACAGGAAGTTCACTCGCTGCTGGAAAAGGGGGCCATAGAGCATGTTCCCCCACCAGTCAGGGAGTCCGGGTTCTACAGCCGGTACTTCATAGTTCCCAAGAAGGATGGAGGGCTGCGTCCATTTTTAGATCTTTGGCATCTGAACCGGTCTCTGAGGAGGTTCAGGTTCAAGATGCTCACTATTTATATTATCGTGAGTCAAAACCAATCCGAGGATTGGTTTGTCATGATAGATCTAAAAAAAAAAAAAAAAAGACGCCTATTTTCACGTCTCCATCCTTCCATCTCACAGGAGGTTCCTGAGGTTTGCTTTCGGGGGCGAAGCTTACCAATATCGGGTTCTTCCATTTGGGCCTGGGGCTGAGACTCAACACAAAGAAGAGTGTGTTGACGCCCTCCCAGAGGACTACATTCCTGGGGGTTATATGGGACTCCACGACGATGCGGGCACAAATGTCTCCCGCACGCGTGGAGTCCATTCGGGCGATGGTCTCCAGAGCAAAGCTAGGCCACAACCTCACTGTGAAGCAGTTTCAGAGACTGCTGGGGCTCATGGCAGCAGCGTCCAGTGTCATACCTTTTGGCCTGCTACACATGAGACCCCTACAGTGGTGGTTGAGAGCCAAGGGGTTTTCCCCGAGGGGAAATCCGTTCCGTATGATCAGGGTAACGCGCAGATGCCTTCGTTCTCTCGTCATATGGAGGAAACCTTGGTTCCTGTCCCAGGGACCGGTGCTGGGAGCATCATGTTGCCGGAAGACCGTTTCAACAGATGCCTCCCTCACTGGTTGGGGCGCGGTCATGGACGGCCGCTCTGCGAGACGTCTGTGGGAGACCCAGCATTCTTCCTGGCACATCAATTGCCTGGAAATGCTGGCGGTCTAGAAAGCTCTGAGGAGTTTTTTCCCGGACCTCCGTGGCCACCATGTCCTGATACGCTCGGACAATATGTCGGTAGTCGCGTATCTGAATCACCAGGGGGGTCTGAGGTCGCGCCCTCTATGCAGACTGGCACACCAGATCCTTCTGTGGTCCCAGGGGAAACTGTCGTCTCTCAGAGCGATGTATGTCCCCGGGGATCAAAATCAAGGGGCAGACGTCCTGTCGAGGCAGGGGCTGAGGCCCGGGGAGTGGCGACTCCACCCAGAGGTGGTGGAGGCCATTTGCGTGAGATTCGGCCCAGTGGAAGTGGATCTGTTCGCGTCTCAAGAGACGTCCCACTGTCCACTGTGGTTCTCTCTCAGGTATCCAGCTCCGTTGGGGCTGGATGCTATGACGCAGACGCAGACGTGGCCGAGGCTGCGGCTGTACGCATTTCCCCCGATCGCTCTGCTCCCGGGAGTCTTGGAGCGGGTCCGTCGGGAGGGGATCAGCCTACTTTTAGTAGCACCCCACTGGCCGACCCGGATATGGTTCTCGGACATTGTAACACTGCTAGACGGCCTCCCGTGGCAGGTCCCTCTGAGGAGGGATCTGCTGTCTCAGGCAGGGGGCACAATATTTCACCCTCGGCCGGAGCTGTGGAACCTCTGGGTCTGGCCCCTGAGGGGGCTCGGTTCTTAGAGGCTGGCCTGTCAGCAGGTGTTGTCGAGACCCTACTCAGCTCCAGGGCTCCTTCCACAGGAGACTGTACAGCCTGAAGTGGAATGTGTTTTCCACTTGGTGTAGAGAGCGTGAGGTGGACCCAGTTAACTGCCCAGTGGCTTCAGTGCTGGAGTTCCTCCAAGATCGTTTCTCCGCCGGTCTTTCCCCATCCACACTTAAGGTGTATGTGGCTGCCATTGCGGCTTTCCACTCACCTATAGGTGCTGGGCCTTTGGGAAAACACCTTATGGTTGTACGTTTCCTCCGTGGGGCTCGGAGGATTAGGCCTGCGGCTCACTCCAGAGTTCCAACTTGGGACCTGGCGGTGGTTCTTGAAGGGTTGGCTGAGGCCCCCTTTGAACCACTGGAGTCGGCTGAGGCAAAGAACCTGACCTTCAAGGTGGCTTTTCTCCTTGCCATCACTTCTCTGAGGAGAGTGGGGGATCTCCAGGCCTTGGCTATATCACCAACCTGCCTGGAGTTTGCCCCTGGCGGAGTTAAGGCCATCTTGCATCCTAGACCGGGATATGTGCCCAAGGTGCCGTCTAGTGCGGCACGGTCAGTGGTTCTTCAGGCCTTCCATCCTCCACCTCATGGGACGGCGGAAGAGAGGGAGACTTCACCTGCTCTGCCCAGTCAGAGCCCTAAGGGTTTACTTGGAGAAGTCTTCTCAGTGGAGGAAGTCAGACCAGTTGTTGGTGTGCTTTGGTTCACCCAAGAAGGGGCTGCCTGCATCTAAACAGACAATCAGCAATTGGATTGTCCGGGCTATAGCCACGGCTTATCAGGTGCGCAATTTGCCTTCACCTATGGCCGTGAGGGCGCATTCCACCAGGAGCATGGCCTCCTCGGTGGCCCTCCTTTCTGGCGTCTCGCTTCAGGAGATCTGCGAGGCGGCCGGGTGGGCCACCCCGCACACCTTCATCCGTTTTTACAGTCTGCAACTCCCCGTGACGCCTGGCGCCAGAGTGCTCGCCTCCTAAGTGTGCCTGGTCTTCCAGCTTCACACTAGGGCGGTCGTGATTACGGTGTGGCATAGTGGGTATTTCGTTCCCCAAAGTGTCATAACGATGACGCAGTTGAGTTCCCCTCGATGGGGAACGTCTCGGGTTACGACTGTAACCCTTGTTCCCCGAGAAGGGGAACGAGACTGCGTCTCGTCGCCACACCTATCACGGGCAGAGCGCTTGCTTCATCGCAAAAGAGCTGATATGCGTTGTTGCCGGCGTCCCTTTGTATCTTCCGGGTATGCCGTCATCTACTACGTCGTGACGCAGCACCAATCAGGATTGGACAGATTTCATTCATTCTTCAGATGCGCTACGCTGGGGGCATTCCCCAAAGTGTCATAACGATGACGCAGTCTCGTTCCCCTTCTCGGGGAACAAGGGTTACAGTCGTAACCCGAGACGTTTTCTTCTGCCATTGAATTAGAGTTCGACAAACGCCGCATTCACTTGAATTTCTTTTTCTGCTAAAATAACAGGCTATAGCCTACTTCGTTATTTTTGGTCATACAGATAGGATATCATATTTTAAAACTGTAAAAGGTCTATTTTATTCATGTAAAGTAGGCTACACTCACAATAGGCTAACAACAAAACATTCTCACTCATTTGAGCGAACACACACTGCATAAACGTTTGGGCTTTTCTCAGTGAGCTTCGACATGGCCGAGTGGTAGAGCTGACGGTTCATCAATCGGAAGACCTGCGTTCAAATCCCGAACAAACATGGACTTATGTAAAAAATATATATATTTTAGGCTATTAATGCAGATTTGTTTAGTTCTAAAACTCTGTTACACCATATATTTTTTTGCTTATATTTATAAAATAATATTACCATGCATTTCCATTTTACACTAAGGAACAAATAGGCTATCCAACAGAACGACTTTAGATCTGTAGCTAATAATACCAATTGTTCAAAAGCAGTTTTGTATAAAAAAAAAAAGATATATAGGCCTATATATATCTATATTTGTTGTATTCCCTATAGCCTACATAGAGTTTTTAAAAACATGGTTTTAAGCAAAGTTTTCGACAAACGAGGCAGCGCTTTCATTTGATTTATTTTTCTCATAACAGCTAAAATAACTTAATAGGCTATACGTGATTTTTTTTGGGTCATACAGATAAGAGTAGAGTAGCCTACATCGTTCAAAACTGTAAACTTTTTTTTAGGCTAATGACAAAAGTTTATCTGTCGTCTCTCTCGGTCTCCGGGAACTGCGCGTCACAAAAATAAACCGAAAGCCACTTGCCTCAGCTCAGACACGATAGGAAATCGGATATGTCTAAAGCCTTTAAATGTCTAAATATTTAGGTTAATAAATGTTATCTGATTATGTAATCCATATGAAAACGAGAGCTACAGAGAATCTGCTCAAATATGTTTATGTGATTGTGAGCGCCTCGCAATGAGAAAATGACAAGGTGAAAATCTCGTTTAATTAAAATCGCCCTGAATTAAAATGTAAAAACAGATCAAATCATTTATTCGTCGAAGTGTTGCTATATTGTTTCATTTAAAGTTCATAATTATTATCTAAATGTTATTTAGTTTATCAGCAGTAGGCTACCACGAAGCACCGATATTTATTTGAATAATAATAATTTAAAAAATAACTAATTCACATTTTACATGCCTGGACCCAAAGATCCCTGTAGAATTTAATATTGAGTTGAGCATTTTGTTCATGACAACAAAATGAACATGCGTTTGAAGATTATATTTAGTTTTGCTTGGAAAAAGCTGGCCCAAACCACACAGCAAATTCTAGTTTTTGGAATAAACTCCCTGTTAGTTAAAATCAACTCAATCTGAGTGTACATGCGTGACCATCAAATAGACTCCAGCGCAGAGTTAAAATAACTCTGCTCTTGGAGTTGAATTTTTAACACTTTTCCAGAGTTAAAATGTAACTCTTTATGGAGTTAAAATACTAATCCTACGGAGAGTAACTGTAACTCTAAAATTAATTATATGAACTCCTTACCAGTGTTAAAAAGTAACACTTAAAATATTTAGTTTAACACTTCTTAGAGTTAACATTTATTTAACACAATATAATGTTTTATGTGGAAATTACTACACTGAACACCATACTCTTGATTTACTGCCTTTATTTGAGCAAATCCATATGGTTCAGAAATTCAATGCATGGACAGACTTTGAAAACATTTTCTCTCATAAAATACTGTAAAACCTAACAGCAAAACATTAACATTTAATACATGTAGGCAGCTAACAAAGTGAATTAGTAAAATTGTATAAAACATTGTCAACAATACATCACTGCATTATATAAAATCAAGCATTATAAAAAAAAACAGTAGTGCAGTAGGATTGTGTAACCTGAGGTAGTATATTAACTTACAGTAAACTCATTTAAATAAGAAATCAGATAATGCAACTTTCTGATACAACATAAAATTGTGAATCACACTCGTATTTTTTTTGTCCAAGACAATGTAAAAGGTGAAAACCTGTGCTTTTGAAGTCCCTGAAGCAAGAAGATATGACTGAGGGTTTCCTTCAGTGGTCAGGAGATGATCCTCGAGGCTTTGGCATGACTGAAACACAACATAAATGTCCCTTTTTTAACAATTTGTTTAAAATAGGCATTATTTGGAATAGGATAGTGTTGTCTTAACAAACCTTCACAAATTTCACCAGATTATAAGTTGCCTCTCCAACATCTTCTTGGGCCGCTTTCTTCCTGGTTGTGGAGTGAGAAGATGCAGCAGGACAAGTAGAGTCGCTGTCCTATTCTGGAGACAGCAAATAACAGTAGTTCAAACCAGTCTGTTTATGACATGAAATGACAAAATTACTGTTACTTACTCTTTATTAACTGAATACTAAACATTCAACTCACCTGCACCTGAGAAAATCTGTGAAACAAACTTCTTCCAGTTTTACATACGTCATCTTCCCTCCAAATTGCACTTTTATTAACATCGTGACCTGACATTAAAGAGAAAACATGTCAACATATTGAACAACATACAGAACAACATATTTTATTATCCAGGCCAGGGTAACGTTAGACACTGCAATTTTGTAACCACGTACGCCTGTAATGCATTGATGCATCAATTTCACAGCAAAACACTCATTTTCAGAAACACGGTGAATGGAAAGACGGTTAGCTAATGTTAACTCGTTTACATTGACAAAATAACCCCCACACGCAAATAGCCATTTCAAATTTTGAAACAAGTATAGGGCCTATACGTTCAACAGCAAGTTTGTCATGGTCGTTGACGTTAGTAAACAGTATGACTAGCCTATAACGTAACAGCTACGCGATGACCAAACGTGTTTGGCAGAAATAGAACATTTTTAAATAGTTTTACAGTTTTACCTACCTCACGACGAAGCACATAAGTCCATTCCTTTGTGCAGCAGAACCAGGGTCGTGTCATCATGGCGCACTTCTCAAAAATAACTCCAGGTGTAGTGTTAAAACACGCTCCTGAACACCAATGAATGAACTCCAAAATACAACACAGCCGGGGAGTATCCAATAACACAAACTGTAGTCAGAGTTAAAAAAAATAACTCCACAAATTAACTCTTTCACACTTTTTTGCCTAACTCATGATTTTTTAACTCCTAAAATTTGCTGTGCAGTTTTATTTCTTAAATTATTTAAATAATGAAATATTTAGTAATAAACTTTTATGACAGAAATACCACAACATGTAGCTTAAATCATTTAATTCTTTCATTATCAACACTTTTATAGCCTAATGCTAGAGCGATTTAAGTGTGAATTGCGACTTCTCCTTATTTTAAGTCAGACTCAGACTCAGAGAGCATGTGGGGGGTTTGGAGGGACAGACAATAGGTGTTAATGTTCCTCATTCATATGGAGAGTGTCGGATAGCCAGCCCGATGGCAAAGGCAAAATTATTTTAAGGATAGGCTACATCTCTCGATGTGTCCCCATATTTGATTATAAATATTGTAGTTTATTTATTGTAGCCTATTTAAAGTGTTTTCACACACAAATTTAAATTGAAGTGTTCAATCCAGTTGTTTCAACTGGTTCTGTAGAGTTTAAGAATGTTTGAGCAAGGGAGACTAAACTTGCTGAGATCCAGCGCGAGAGAGGCAAAACTCATGTTTTTAATTTATGTTGCTGTGGACTATTTTCGATTTGTACCGTTTCGTTTAATTTAGCTGCAATTTATTTGGCAAAACAAATTTAAAATGTAGCAAGAATAAGATTGTGTGTTTCTTTTTTGCATGGAAATGAAGTCTAAATGCAAGTTAGGTTGCCACCGGTCCCGGTTTTACCGGGATTGTCCTTCTTTTTAATAACCTGTCCCGGGAAATTGAAGCACTCTCCCGGGACAATGAATGTCCCGGTTTTCGAAAGGCTACGTGATTATGCAAGTTCAAACCATAGACTGTAGGTTCAAACTGTGTAGCGCGCGGCCGCTTGCACGGCAGAGAGAGGGAGAGACAGAACACCGGCTAGATCCCCCCTAACTACAGATGGTAGTTGCCGCTCAAAGTGTGGGGCGCGCCCCTCTATGGGTGGGAAATAGCCTAGAGAAGTGACAGGTTGGGCGCGCCAACGGGAGGAACTTTTCATTTTTATGCCTTTATATCTTTATTCGTTCATGGCGAGTCTACATCGCATCTTCATCTTTGCAGCGACGCAGAAAACACCAGTTTATTAATAAACAATGAAATGTCTCCTTGCTATTTTTTACACATTCACCTTTGCCGGCTCGTGCGCTTGAGTGCAGCTTTATAACACTCACTCATTACCCTGTATAGCCTATTTAAGTTATTAAATCAATATAAAGGGGTGATTTGTCCACTGATGGCTTAAATAAACAACTAGGCTACTAGTTGACTAGAAAAAAACTAGTCGGAGACAGCATGAGCGCGCGACCCTGAGCGGAATGAGCGAGCCGAGGAATATCCAGAAATGCTCACATGCTCTGATCGGAACAAAGGAATTTTGACATAATTAATCATTAGTTTATATCTCATGCACTGCCCATAATTTTAATCCCATATCAAACACATTAGCCTATGTTAGCCTATGTCTATTTTAATTTTTTTATTTTTTTGTCTTGCCAAATGGATTTCTCTTCTTTTCTTTTTTTAACATTTTGACACAGCAGCACTTTAATTTTCTCTATTTTTGTTTTTGTTTGTTTAGTTTGTATTTAGATACTAGCCTACTTGTTACTTCAATAAATTGGAACATTTTAAGCTTGTTGCGTATTTCATTAGCATTGTGTTGGGGCGATGGGGGGCAGTGGGGCTTGAAAATTATGAGTCTATCCATCGGGTGCAGAAAAAAGATTGCATGTGTGTGCTAGTGTGCGTGTGTTTATGAAGCGAATGTAAGAAGCCCCCCCTAACAACCCCCCAGCTCTACTGTAGCAATGTTGTAATATGCCATTGATTATTAAACAAAACGCTTGACTTTAAATAAATAAACAGTTAATAAACTCGCAAATAAAGAGTCACCTATTTAAGCATCAAGAACGGTTAAAGATTAATGCTGTCGGCCAACATGGTGTTATATTGAGATTCGATTTCGGGTCTCTTGGATCTCCGTGTCGTTGCGTTAACCACAGAGCTACCGCCTGAACGCTGTTACGTCAACGTCTTATACTCTTCCAAAGCCTTGATGTAGCCTAATATGTTTCTATTGCAATGTTTTATATGGAAATGTTTTCATTATTTATTCAATTTAATTTAAGTATTGTGATGAATTATTTAACTACATTTCACTTAAATTCATCTGCTACCAGCTTTCAATCGCTCTGAATGAGCCGCGACGCAGCGGCAGATTACGCAATAGAGAGAATAAACGGACACTTTTCAAAGTCTGTGATTGTAGCGCCTCTTAGCGGTTAAAGGCAGCAAATACACCCCGAATTTCACCGCCGCGGCAAAGCGGCGGCGTTGAAAGTATTATTCTGGTTGGTAACCTACTGTATGTATGTATATTCATCCATATTGCTATACTTTGTTTATTTGTTTGTTTGCTCATTAGTTTCCTCTCGTAATATGCATTCTTTTCTTGTTTGTCATCAACAAGCTTATCTACAGTATATTTGTCTATATTTGTTTTTTGCTGTTGTTTTCTTTATGTACTTATCTGGATTGCTTTGTTTTCTAAATATAAAAAAAGCATAATATTTTTGCAGTAAAGTCGAGTAGATTGTATATTGTTTACATTTTGAGTGTATTACTATTTGTTATATGTTGAATTCATGTTTATAAAAACAACACGTGACGTCATATCACGACCGTTGCCGTGTCTTAAGACATTTTGCATACTCAAAGTCTAGTGTGACCACGGCTTTGGGCTGGTTGAAGACTACGTCCACTAGTCCAGTCTTAAGATGAAAAGAGCAAGAAGTTGAATCACATACTCTTAAAATGCGGGTGGAAAAACTCCCAACACAACCACCAATATAAATAACTTTTTATTAGATTGAGGTTTTATTGACCTTGAACGAATGGATGTCCTATTATTGCCCATTATAAATAGATCTTTTACCTGCTTGGATACAACAAGATCAATCTTTCAGTTCTACCAGAGTGTAACAAATAATGAAGGGATCATTAGTACAAGCTTATTGCGCCGCTTATACAGTCTATTAATTCTATTATATAGTACAATTAACCTAATCACAAAAAAAGCACTCTGTATAAGTATGTCTTGTGTATGCACGAGTAGATCAAGAGGAGCTCTCTTTTCTTTTCAGGGGAGAAGATGGGTCTTTCAATCAACGTACTGCTGACTTTAACTGTGTTCCTGCTTCTGCTGGCCAACAAGGTTCCAGAAACATCTCTGGGTGTTCCCATTATCGTCAACTACCTGATGTTCACCATGATCCTGGTCACCTGCTCCGTCATCCTTAGTGTCGTGGTGCTCAACCTTCACCATCGTTCCCCCAACACACACCAAATGCCTCTCTGGGTGCGCAAGGTCAGTACAGAAGACCTTCAGTCAAAGCGTCAGAGAAGGTCTCAGGCCCTGTTTACTCCTGGTATTAAGATGCGTTTGGTTGATCGGATCACAAGTGGACGATGCTAAATACAGGTGTAAATGGGGTCTGAAATGTTTTGAGCTTGTGCACTTTCGGCCACTTCCAGAGGTAGTTGGAAACACATTCGACGGATTGCTTTCGTAGTGTAAACGCTCATGTGGACGAATGTGTTCAAACAGCCATAAAAAGGTCGTCTTCTCTCCACGCTTAACATTATGGGAAGCGGTTAGACAGACGGGATTTAAACTTTGTCGACTGGAGACCCAAGTTTAGTTTGAAGACGAAAAACGTACCAAACACAATGTTCTCTCACCATTCCTGATTTCTAACACACACTCACAGCGTTCAGCTGATGTCGATTCTGTCAGAGCAGAAACTAAAGCTAATGCTCTCTTGTGTTTTTCCTTTAGATCAAAAGATCTGAAAAGGTATTCGAACTCAGCTTTCGACAAACTAGAATTTTGATCAATGAAGTTATAGTTATAGTTAAAGGTACACAATGCAACTTTTGTCCCTCTAGTGGTAAAAACACAAAACTGCATGCATTTTGTGGAAGAACATTGTTTAGGTTGTGCTTCGGCTCTGTGTGACTGTGCGGATGAATATGATTAAACTGCTCATAAAACATTCACACACACACAAACTCTCCACGCACATACTCATATGAGACACGAGCACACACAAACTCTCCACGCACATACTCATATGAGACGCGAGCACACACAAACTCCCCACGCACATACTCATATGAACGCGAGCACACACAAACTCTCCACGCACATACTCATATGAGACGCGAGCACACACAAACTCTCCACGCACATACTCATATGAGACGCGAGCACACACAAACTCGCGCACATACTCATATGAAACGCGAGCACACACACACACAAACTCACGCACATAATCAATGAGAGTATGACGGCGCCTCATAACAATACGGTCACTTGCAACACTTGTAAAACTTCCATTTCGTCAAAGGGGGGAACTACCTCCAATAGGCTATGCAGAAACATTTGGCCACACAGCAACGCGTGTAACATACACTGATGATGAATGAGCACTGCTTTTAAATGAACATTTTTTTTAAACAAAAATTGGCAGAATTTCATTTTCTTAATGGCATAAACAGACTTTAGACCCATGAAACTTAAACTGGAATGTCACTGTTTCTGTCACTGCGACTTCCCGAACAGGCGAACACGCAAACGCGCACACATTATTTTAAAGTAAAATTGGAAATTGAGGATGCGGTGCATCGTAATGCATCAAGATATCGAATTGAACTGAATCGATGACATGATAATCGTAATCGAACCGAACCGTGAGACCAGTGTAGGTTCAGATTCTTATTAATTACCATCCCTACTTACCATTGTGAATCAGGGTAAGACAAAAACACATTTTGGGAGAAGGATTGATGATGTATTGGCTCTCATTATTTACTTTAGTTAATTTTGAACAAATACAAAAGTTCTATTGTGTACCTTTAAAGTCTTTCTTGGACTAGAAATGTTTTTTATTTTTTGGTTGAGAATAAGTAACCATTATCAAACCTCAAAATCAGCCTGCTTTTGTAATGAGATGCACATCCTTTAGTGAGACTTTTGTGGAGTCAGCTGCTTTCAACAAATTGATGACTACATTGTTAAAACGACAGATGCAGAAAATGTTTCCATTTACCATTTCCTTTTATTCCCGGACGCTCCAAAACAACCCTGTCTGCCAATTACAAACTCATGAAAAAAGGCTAAAAATGTTAAATAGACAAAAATAGATAAAGGCTAAAAATAGGAAATTCAGTTTAGCAAACAGACATTGCAGCAAAATAAAAGCTTCTTTTCAAAAAGCAGCCTATTATGTTAGACTATTAACCTTTATTGATGGCTGACATTATTTTAAATGATTCGAGTCACAGTTTCTCCATCACACCACAGCGACCCTTTTACACCTATTCACCTATTCACACCCGTTTCAAGCACAACACTACATTTATTTCTAAAGATTATACATTGCAGCATTTCTTTATTCAGATTCAGTTCAGTTTTGCAGGACATTCACTAACAGCAAGGCCATGTGAAAACAGACGCGTGACACAAGGCTGAGAGATGATGTGCTGGGCGATGCAATCTGTCTCTTTCTCTTAGATACTTTGTGAAGTCATGCAGAGAAAGCGAGGCCATCTCTACACAACTTAAGAAGCACTGTAGCACTTTTAATTAAAGGGATAGTTCACCCAAAAATGAAAATTAGCAATGATTTACTCGACCTCAATCAATCTTAGGTTTATATGACATTCTTCTTTCAGACGAATACAATCAGAGTTATATTAAAAAATGTCCTGGCTCTTCCAAGCGTTATAATGGGTGTCAATGGGTATATATTTTTTGGTCCATCAAAGCGCATCTATCCATGATAAAAGTGCTCGAAACGGCTCTGAGGGGATAATAAATGCCTTCTGAAGTGAACCGACGCATTTGTGTTAGAAAAATACCCATATTTAAAACTTTATCAACTAAAATAATAATAATAATAATAATAACTAATAATTTCGGCGGACGGCCGTACGCGCGTCTTTTCCACTTCCATTTCATGCAGACTTTAATTTTCAAACCCTAAGTTTTCATTGCTGCCTGACATATACATACATATATATACATAATAATAATAAAATAATAATAATAATAATAAAAATAAAAATCCAGTGGGGGGCCTTTAAGTTTGCATTAGCAATCTCCCTCCAATCACATTGGCCTAGTCCCAATTCGCATACTATGAGTCCTAAATAGTATTCGAAAATAGAATTAGTACGTCCCAAATCGTAGTATGTTGAAATGAGTGTTTCAAAGATATCCGGATGGTCTACTATTTCCAGTCAGAATCCGAAGTGCAGATTGATGCGCACTCTAACGGCTGATATTGCCCACAACCCATCGCGCGTTGGACGAGGACTCGGTTAGAACTACAAACATGTGTTAAAAAACTACAGACATGGAGGGTTGTACACGAGGGTTATGTAGAGAGGTTTAGATAAAGGGGGTTTGAGTGATTAATTATCAGTATCTAACCTGAGGAAAATGTATTTATTCAACGTTGTCTACATTATATTGCAGCTGCAGCAGCATTGTGAACGTTTGTAAAGCTACGTTTAGCCATTAACTTTTAAAAGCATCATTATATTCAAATTGCTTTGAACACATGAGGAGATTTTCCGCATGAAAGACCCACAACTGGCAGGTGAACGTGCTAAAACATTTCAACGGTAGGAAATCAAATTAGATTGAAAGGAGGATTCTAACTGTGACGAGATGATGGACAGTTTACTGGGACAGGCTGCACACAACAGAGCTGTCCGTTAAAGATGACGTGATATGTCCCAATTCGCCTACTCTTTTTCTTCACAAAAAGTGTACATACTTTTAGGTCGTAGTATAAGTAGGCGAATTGGGACTGGGCCATTATCTTCAGAACACGTAAATGTGTTGCTGCTATTTTTTAGTCTTTATATTTCCGAATTTGAAGAACTTGATGTTTAATGGCATGTTTTTACTGCAGCTGTGTATCTTATTAGATGCTAACTGTCATTTCTTCTAGATCTTCATCCACATGTTGCCTCCATACCTGGGGATGCTGCGGCCTAAAGTAGAAACCCCTATGTTTCTTGAGAAACCTTCCAAAAAGGAGAACATCCAAGCCATCAGCAGAGTGGCAGATGAGTACTTCATCCGCAAGCCCAATAACACCAGCTTCCTCTTCCCCAAACCCCACAGGTGAGCCTCTGGTGTTATCAGAAGATCTCAGATCAGAAGGGTCATGGGTCAAACGGGTCAATGAGAATGGAAGGGAGAAGATAGCTGGGTTTAGGGGGTGAATGAATAGGCTGCTTTCTTGATAAGTGTCACCACTTAAGCACAGGTGGGAGATATATTATGTAATGAATCTATATAAGGATTCATTATGATTATTTTGGAGGCACCTTTAAAGACCTAAGACAAATTGGGAAATCTAGGACTCAAAAATCTAAACCAAACAGAAGTTTGAATGTAAAAATGAACTCTTTTAATTTGTGCACTATATCTAGATCACTACACGGGAACGTTCTCAGGACTTTGGCTAACTTTCTGGCAAGATTCTCTCAAAGTTATGTATTCTAGTAACTTTAATAGAACTTTTTAATGAAAGTTATCTGGTTTTCAATGATGTTCTCAAAACATTCGCACAAAAACATTATTTATGCATCGCTCATGGAACTTTATTTTCCTTTAGTTGAATTTCTTGTGACTTAAAAAAAAATGTTATACTTGTTACGATACTTTAGAACGCTCTCTAAACATTCTTATGTTCCATTTTCTGTTTGAAAATTAGCAACTGGAATGTTCCCTTAACATTCGCATGACCAAGAAAAAAACTGGATGTTCAGAGAACATTGAAAAATAATGTTTTTATTACTTAAAGGGTACCTATCATGGAATTTTGAAAATTGCCCTTCATGTAGTGTGTAACATAGATCTAAGTGAACAAAAACATCCTGCAAAGTTTTAAATATGAAAGTTCACCGTATACAAAGTTATTGTCTCTCAAAAGTAAGAGTCGACTCTGAGTCGCTGATATGAATCGATAGACGAACGATGCATTTTCTCTAGCTTTCGTACGTCACTTGTACAAGTTATTTGAATTCGACACGCCCACTCAGTGCGCGCGCCGAGCTGACAGAGAAACCTGACAACATCATGTCGACGAGACTCTGTTCTGAAGTGCGAATCAAAAGCAAACTTTTTTTTCACTGCCCAGGGACAAGCATGTGAAGACTCAGTGGCTAGAGTTTATATTTACAACTATACCACACAAGTATAGCCACCTTGAGCTGTGTTCGCGTTATTTTAATGACGATCGCTTCACAAACACAAATGCTTTCAAGTGTGGATTCGCGAGTCGCCTGATACTGAAGGAACGTTCAATACCAAGTTTATTTGGATCAGCTTCCTCCTCCGAATCACAACCTGTAAGTACTATTAATAATTGTTGCTTTTAGTGTTGTGTGTGTGTGTGTGTGTGTGTGTGTGTGTGTGTGTGTGTGTGTGTGTGTGTGTGTGTGTGTGTGTGTGTGTGTGTGTGTGTGTGTGTGTGTGTGTGTGTGTGTGTGTGTGTGTGTGTGTGTGTGTGTGTGTGGCTGAACGCCTTAGGGTTTGATTAATCCTTTACTCTCTCTCACACACTCATCTCAACCAGGGAATTGCTCTGTGTGTATCTGGGGTATATGTGTGTATGAAAAAAGGGAAGAAATCATCACTAAAATAATAGCGATCAGCACAAATGGGCTCTGACACATCAGACCTGGCCTGCATCGGCTCAAGAGAAATGGAGACCGGACAGAGTGTGTGTGTGAGAGAGAGAAAGGGAAGATGAGGCAGTGGTATCTTGCTTTTTAAAGGGCACCTATTATGGCATTTAAAATGTTGCTAATAATGTTCTGGGAGTCCCCAACAACAGTTTTACATGCATGCAATGACAAAAAACACTTTTGTTGTCTTATAATATGCATTTATTTTTACCTGATTTGCTCACCGACTCCATAATGATTCGTTTGACGACTCATTTTTCAAACCCTGCCTTTGCGTGACGCTAATATGCGGTGATTGGTCAGATGACCCAGTCAGTTATTTTTCGCGTTAACCCAAAGCTTAAACATATTGATAAAGCACTGCAGTACTACAATACGCTATATTCTTTATGACAACTCCAATAACAACGACACACATTTGACATATTTCAAAAAACACACACACACAGCTTGGAGACCTAAGCGCTGAGCGTAACTGATACACACACACACACACCACACACACACACACACACACACACACACACACACACACAGCTTGGAGACCTAAGCGCTGACACACACACACACACACACACACACACAGACAGCTTGGAGACCTAAGCGCTGCCCACACACACACACACACACAGCTTGGAGACCTAAGCTGCGTTGAGCGTAACTGACACACACACACACACACACACACACACACACACACACATTGAGCATGCTACAAAACCCTTAAAAGCAACAATTATTAACAGTACTTACAGGTTGTGATTCGGATGATGAAGTATCAGGCGACTCGCGAATCCACACTTGAAAGCATTTGTGTTTGTAAAGGAATCCTCATTAAAATAACGCGAACACAGCTCAAGGTGGCTATACTTGTGTGGTATAGTTGTAAATATAAACTCTAGCCACTGAGTCTTCACATGCTCGTTCCTGGGCAGTGAAAAAAAAGTTCGCTTTTGATTCGCACTTCAGAACAGAGTCTCGTCGACATGTTGTTTTCACTGTTTTCTGGCGCGCGCACTGAGTGGGCGTGTCTTACTCAAATAACTTGTACAAGTGACGTACGAAAGTTAGAGAAAATGCATCGTTCGTCTATCGATTCATATCAGCGACTCAGAGTCGACTCTTACTTTTGAGAGACAATAACTTTGTATACGGTGAACTTTCATATTTAAAACTTTGCAGGATGTTTTTGTTCACTTAGATCTATGTTACACACTACATGAAAGGTAATTTTCAAAATTCCATGATAGGTACCCTTTAATTGGTTTTATAGCGTGTTTTGGCACCATTGCCACCATGGTTTAGTCAAATTAGTCTTTCCTGATTAGTCATCTGTGTCTGTTGATGTACAGAGGAGAGGATGCCTTTGACCTTTTCTTTCATTAGTTTAATACACTGCTAGTCTTGTGCCGCCACTAGCCAGACTTTGATTATTGCCATCCAACTTAATCAGGTCAAGACATGTAAAACATTCAGTATGCTGGAACCACAGTTTGCTTTTTAATGCGAGATGGTCTGTATGACTTTTTAATGTTTTTTGCTCACCAAGTCTGAATTTATTTGATCAAAAATACAGTAAAATCAGTAATATTTTGAAATATTATTACAACTTAAAATAACTGTTTTCTATTTTAAAATATTTTGAAATGTAATTTATTCCTGTGATCAAAGCTGTATTTTCAGCATCATTACTCCAGTCTTCAGTGTCACATGATCCTTCAGAAATCATTCTCATATGCTGATTTTCAAGAAACATTTCTTATCATTATGAATGTTGACAACAGTTGTGCTGCTTTAATATTTAATAGAACAGAATTAATTGAAATAGAAATCTTTGACATATTATCTTTACTGTCACTTTGGATCAATTAAATGCATCCTTGTTGAATAAAAGATGTAATTTCTTTCACAAATAAAATCGTACTGACCCCAAACTTTTAAATGGTAGTGTAAATCTGAACAGTTATATAGAGTATATATATAACAGTTATATATATACAGAGCTGTCAGTTATACTGATGACATCAAAGAAATCTGTGGAAAATTCATTTTAGACTTTCTGTTTTTTCCTAAATGAAATATACTAATTATTTCACTGAAGGATTTAGTGCCATGAACCTTGCAAACGTTGAAAAATCCAGTGATTTAGTTCTTCCTTGCTCGTTTTAGCAGTCTAGTGATGTTCTTCTGAATAACTGATGAAATATTGTGCTCACTGACTCCAGAAAGTTGTGCATGAGCCAGTAAAGCAGATTGAGGCTTTTCATTCTGGATATGCATCTGATTGTAGCTGATGCTTTTGATTTAGAGAAGCGTTTTTTTTTTTTTTTTTTTTTTTAAATCTTAACAATATGCTATATTTTTTTGATTTATGTTTTATCATCTGCTGTGAGCTTTCCTGTAGATCAAACAGTAGAGCGTTTGCACTTGCAACGCCAAGGTCATGGGTTCGATTCCCAGGGAAACCAAGAACTGATAAGAATGTAAAAAAATGTGTAAATGTGATCATGTTAATGCTGTTCCACACCCTAAATGAAGGTACATGCTAGATGTTAAAACTCAATCCTCTGCTGGGTTAAAGCACACTCCTCTGCTGGGTTAAAGGTACAATATGTAGGATTTTTCGCCACCAGGGGTCGCTAACCTCTTACAATAACAAAGGCGTATATTGATGACGAAAGCATTAAGCTGAATTATGGATCTTGTCGTCAAGCTGATGGATCTTTTATGGATGAGTGAATACACTGATGTTTTTAACATGACTGTGGTGAAGCAGGAGCGATTGCTAGACGTACACCAGCGCCACACGCAACGCCAGTCCCGCGGATATAAAGGAATAAGGACATTTCATTCTACCCAACTACACGCAAGTGCTGAATTAACACTCACACAGGTCAGTTTATTAGACGAGTTAAACTTGAGGTAACGCAGCGCTGTTTCACTCGCTCTAACAGTTACACTATCACACATAAACGCATTTGAGTGTGTTGAATGTTGTTAGTTGGGTTGTTTGTTGGCTCTATGAGACTAAGTAAGCTAGATCAACATTAGAATAACATACAGATCAGATTCTAACATTTCATCATGTTGAGCTATATAACATTATTAGACAGGTGAGCAAATGTACTTAAAACTAATCAAAGTACATGCAACACTCGCGTCTCTGTCAAGTGGAAGTTAGTCGCGACTCGCGGACATGGAGCTCTCGGCATCTCGAAAGATGTTGATCTTCGTTTTAGTCCTCTTTTTGTCTCAAAGTCAGCTTGCCATGGTCAATAATGTTTGAACAAAACAACAACAACGTAAGCGTCCTGCTAGGCATAACGGGAATAACCGACATAACCCAGTTGTCAACGTCTGTCGCTATGGTTACTATGGCAGTACGAGGTCAAACCTGGCGGAAACCGAGGATAACGCGGATATGAAGCCATTGAGTGGCGACTCCTCACCGCTGCTCACACGCCCCGTTTCCTTGGTTAAAATCACAATTTTCAAATAGTTGGAAACATTTGGGATATTGTAAGTAATCAACTAAACAAAATATATAACATTGGCTTAGTGGTTTTTGGATATTTTACTGCAAAAATCCTACATATTGTACCTTTAAAGCACACTCCTCTGCTGGGTTAAAGCTCTCTTCTCCCAATCTGCTGGTCTCTCCGCCCGCCATTAACGTATGTCTCGGAGTAATGGGGTTCCTCTCGGGTCACTGAAGCTCACTGGGCATCCTGCGATGAGCTCCTGTCCCAGCACCTGAATACACACACACACACCACACCACACACACACAGAGAGAGCTGAAGAGTCACACTGACCCCTTGTGGTGGGATGGGGAGGTGTAGTGTCTGGGAAATTGATGAGGAGCAGTGGGAGAGAAAGAAAGAGATGGGATTCATAATGAAACAGATGTTCGTGAACAGATTCTCAAAAGAGGAATGCAACACATCAGCGGTGATAAGCATTTCATCAGCACATTGGGAGGATTTCATGGGTGGGTGGTTACACCATCAGCATAAAACAGATCTGAAGGGAAAAAAAGAAAGATTATGACTCTGAGTGACTGACTGAATGATTGAGAGTGTTTTAAATGAAAGAATAAGTAAGACAGTAAGTGAATGAGTGATTAAATTAACGAGTTAAAGGGAAAGTTCACCAAAAAATGAAAATTCTGTCATTAATTACTTGTCGTTTCAAACCCGTGAGACTTTCGTTCAGCGTCGGATCACAAATGAAGATCTTTTTGATGAAATCTGAAATCTCTCCGATCCCTCTAATAACAGCTACGCCACTGACACTTTCACTCTTCAAAAAGTTCATCAAGAGATCGTAAAACTAATCCATATGAATTGAGCGAAATTTTACACGATCTCTTTATATGAAGTTTTTATGTCAGTCAGTCGGTCCTCATTGGAACGGGTCACCTTGACACGGGAGTTTTGAGAAACTGCTTCTTTCTCTGTGGGATTACGTGGAGAACACACACACACACACACACACACAGCAGAATGGTGCACAGGCCAATGCATTCTAAGGCTTTAAATGCTTACAACCCTTTCTCAAGGACAAAGTAATGTGATCCACAGTGGATTTAGACTCGCTGCCCGAGGTTTCAGCCTGTTTCATAACTTCCTCATGCAATCTGAGAAATATACTGAGGTCAATTTTCAACTTCAGAAAACATATTTCAAGGAATAGTCCACGCAGAAAAATTAAAATCATTTGGTCATTCCAAACCTGTGTTACTTAAATGTTAGTTACCAAGCAGTTTCAGTTCCATTGACTTCCATTATATGGGTAACAAAATAAAGTCTATGTTGGGCTATCCCTTTAAGTTAAGCATGTTTTACCACAAACAATAAAGTCGTATTTTATATTACATGCATTTGCAGATGATTTTATCCAAAAGCTACTTGCGTTGCATTCAAAATATATATTTTAACAGTTCATGCGTTTACTGGGACTGAAACCCATGACCTCGGTGTTACTAGTGGCATATGAATATGGTTCATATGTAGCAGAACATTTCTGGTGTGTGTGTGTGTGTGTGTGTGTGCGTGCGTGCGTGTGTGCGTGTGTGCGTGGTTTTATAGAGCAGTGTTGTGGAAAGTTACTTTTAAAAGTAATGTTACAATATTGCGTCACTCCCTAAAAAGGTAACTAATTACATTACTTAGTTACTTTTTATGGAAAGTAATGTGTTGCGTTACAATCTTGCCTGTTTTGTAATAACAAAAAAAGTTATATTTTTGGCCTTTTCAGACCAAAAGTGAATACATTAATATATTCACATATTTACAGTAGATGTCACTGCTCAAACAAACCTTTCAGCTGTTCACAAAGTTCAACACTCTTAATTCAGCAATAAAGTAAATAAACACAAATGTGATATTTGTCTAAAGTCATTTCTGATTATTAATATGGCTGATTTGTATCATCGAAGGTCAGTAGCAAAGACATTGGTTAATAAAGTGAGATTAAGTGCTTTTGTTTTATGCAACCTTTAATTATTGCAGGTTTGTGTAATCTGAGTTTGCATTTCACTGTTTTAATACATTTGAAGGAATACTGAATCTGTTTTGTGCAAGTGAGATGAGTAAATGCTCACAATCAGTCTAGAACTACAACACAACGCCTCTACGCTTACAGTGTACTCACGACTTCTCTCAACATGGAGACAGGAGAGCTGTCAGTCAATACACTTGCGTTACTTTGCCTATTTGAAAAAGTAACTTTGATGTAAATTTAAAAGTAATGCATTGCTTTACTAGTTCCTTGAAAAAAAGTACAGAGTAAACTCTGGTGTCAGTGTACAGTGATATTGGTCCTGTTGCAGGTTCCAGCCTGACGGGCCGTGCACCGACCTGAGGAAGTTCATCGACGGCCCGAGTCATTTCCTCAGTCTTCCTCCAGAGCTCAAGGCGGCCGTGGACGCCATCACTTACATCGCACAGCAACTGCAGGCCGAGAAAGACTACGAGGCTGTAAGTCATTTACAATCATAACCCTAAATCTAGACGTTCCCTTCGCTCTCACTGTTTTCCGTCTCATTTTTCTTTTCTTTCTCTCTTCTTTTCCTCTCTCTGTCTGTCTCTCAGTTGAAGGAAGACTGGCAGTATGTTGCCATGGTGGTTGATCGACTCTTTCTCTGGATCTTTGTGGTTTTTACCACCGTTGGGACGCTGGGGATTTTCACTTATGCCAGCTTCAATGCCACTCCCACTGACCCCTTCCCCTAAACCTGACAGTCCCTCTCTCAGCTCCTCACAAACATGTGTTCAGGGCACATTTATGGTCTTTTACCGTTACAAAAAGAGCACAGCAATTTAGTCACACAATATTTCCAGTGAGTTCAGTCAGATTATAATTAGGTCTGTGAATAGAATAAAATAATCTATAGATTACTGGGGAAAAAAACTTTTTTTGAAGAAGAAATGCAGGGATGCTTAAAATTAACCAAACGTGATTGTAAAGACATATTATAATGTTACAAAGGATTTCTATGTCAAATAAATGCTATTTTGAACTTTCTATTTATCAAAGAATCCTGATAAAACGCATCTCAGTTTCCACAAATATGAAGCAGCACAACTGTTTTCATCATTGATAATAATCATAAATGTTTCTTGAGCAGCAAATCATCATATTATAGTGATTTCTGAAGGATCATGTGACACTGAAGACGGGAGTAATGATGCTGAAAATACAGCTTCGATCACAGGAATAAATGACATTTTAAAATATATTCAAATAGAAAACATTAATACTATATCTGAAATATTACTACTGTATTTTTGATCAAATAAATGACTTTCAACTTTTGAACTGTACACTCTCAGAAAAAAAGGTATTAAAGCTGTCACTGGCACGGCACCCTTTCGAGTAGTACTAATATGCACAATTTAAATACTAATATGTATACTTTATATGAACTATTGTGTATTTTTAAGACACAAAGGGTTACCTTTGGAAAGGGTGCCGCCCCAGTGACGGCTTTTCTACCTTTTTTTTCTGAGATTGTAGTCTATATGCATTTATGCATGGTGTGCAAGAAACTGTTTTGATACCCAGTGTGATGTGTGCTCTGAAGTGTGTGAAGGCTGTTCTAGTCGTGATGTTTTTAAAGAAAGTTTTTATGTGATGAATAAAGAGCAAAAGGTGTTCAGGAAATCTGCTTTTTTTCTGAGAATACAAAAACTGTTACTTGCTGTGTGTGTGTGTGCGTGCGTGCGTGCGTGCGTGCGTGCGTGCGTGCGTGCGTTGTGCGTGCGTGTATGGCTCAGGTAAACCCTAAACGTTACAGAGACAAAATGTCAATATCTGAAATCCTTGTGCTTGTGGGGACATTCTTTGGTCCCCATGATGAACACAGCTTATAAATCACACTAAGTGATGTTTTTTGAACATGTAAGAATGCAGATGGTTTTCTTTGATAGGTAGGGTTAGTGTTAGGGGATATAATGTAAGTTTGTACAGTTTAAAAATCATTATATCCATGGAAAGTCCCCATAAAACTTATTGGAAAGTTTGTCTGTACTTAGAAAATGTCATTAACCGGATATAAAATAAACTGAAGTCTATGCAATGTCCTCACTAATATGTATTTATCTATCTCAACATTTTTGATTGCAAAAAATATGTCAATAACATGTTCTTGAATGAGAGGCTGGAAATCAGATACACAGAGGGATCACAGACGAGAGACTATTATATCAGATAACTTCACTGGATGCTTCTGTAATGTCCTATATAGACACTACAGAGAGAAGAAATGAGGAGATGCTGGAAATGTGCGGGTTTTTCATACATTGGTCAGAAAATGTGGTCTTACCTCATTCTCGACTCATGAAACAGTTCAATGTGTAACCAGTGGTCAGAGACCTTTAAAAAAACACAACATTTTGCTATTCACAACTGCCTGATAAACTCAGAAGACTCAGAGATCTCAGAAGAGATTCAGGGTTACTTGTATAAGGCTGAAAAGATTTACAAAACTATCTCTAAAAGCCTTAAAGTTCCTCGACCCACATTAAAACTAATTCTGTATAAATTACACAATGACCGAGCTGAATAACTCATCTAGCCAGATCTCTCCCCGCCCACACTAACTCAGTTTTTACGGGTGTTTTGAATGAAATATTCTCAGAGGTTGTTTGTGCGGCTTGTGTTGCACTCGTCTGAGTTTAATTTACAGCCTGTCCGTGCCTCCTGTCAGCATCTCGGCTAACAGTTGCCTAAAGCATGTTGACTGTGGTCTAAATCAATAAACAGCCGTTGCTGCAATGATTGTTATTACTAAAATTACACTTCTCAGTACGGTTACTCATTACAAGAACTTTTGCATGCGATTGAGGACTTTTTTGAGCTGAAAAGTTCTGCAGTTGTCGTTGTGCTAACTTCTGAGCTGGAATGTGAGATGTTGAGAGTGAGTATTTGTGTGTTTGTCTGAGAGATTGCATCTCTAGTGTATACTTTTTTTAAATAACTTTCTTTAGTGTGTAATGTTGCTGTTTGAGAATGAAAAATGCCTGCAAAGTTATGAAGCACAAATTCACTCCAGCTGGAGTTCTTCTCTGTATCAGAGTCACTGTTTCTGAACTCCCTGAAACGCCTCCATTGTAGTCTTGAGTTTTCTTCCAGGAACACGTCACAATATTCCTCATTTCACTAATTCCTGCTCAAGGCATACGCAGAATAAAGGGATGAGGCCTGGTTGAGATAAGCCCTATTCGTACGGGATAAGTATTACCTGGTGACCTCTAGTCATTTGTAATAATTGTGGAGGTTGTCTGTGATCTTAATCCCGGGTGAATCGGCCATGTCTGTAATTTGTAAAGTAAAAATTCCCCCGCAAATGACTTACCATATTTCGCCGAACACAGAGGTCCTGTGATAATATCAGTCCCATGCGAATCGGCATTTAGTTAGTAGTGTGTTGAAACTGACGGTTATGGTAAGAGGCGGGACATTTCTACCAGACTCTCGTACATTTAATTTCATTTGTACATAGAGTCTGGCATCGCTCCATTGACAAGCGTTAACTTCCTTGTAGGCGGGAACTCTATTGAAGTCTAAAACTATTGGATCTGCCCAGAGTTAGTCTGGATCTGCCATAACCAATCGCTAACGTTTGGTCGTGACGTATGTATTTCCCCGAACCCCGTGGGGAGGAGGGCCACCAACAAAACTAAGCAAAGATTGTTCTTGTTCCGGCTTTAACTTCTTGATATTCGGCAGCGTTGCCACAAAGGACCGAATGGCTTCACTCGCATCTTTCTCCGCCGCCATTACTGAACTACAGCTCAAAATAACACACGACATCAACGTCATCGTTCTCAGACACTCCCTCTGTTCGCTGATTGGCCCAGTAAAAAAAATTCGGAGAAAACCGAAGCCTACAGCAGAATCCAAGGAGTAGTACTGAAGGAAAATGAAAATTGAGCGGAAGTACGTAGGAGGGCGGAGCCAGGCTAGCACATTTCCCAAACACACTCGAATCGCTTGACCAATCACAACACACTGGTACAGCCGACCAATCAAAGCACAGTGCGCTTTACAGAAGGAGGGGCTTCATAGAGACAGGAACTAAACAGAGCGTTACCAAAGAACGTATATCTATACTCTTTGGTGTTGCTGACAGACTAGGAAGAGAGGAGCTGCAACAATGGAGAATATGCGAAAAAATACTGTTTTTAAACATTTAAGCATGAAAATCTCTATTATTAGAGCCCAAAAACTAAATCAAGACATTGTAAAAGGGCATGAAATGGCATCTTGTAAACTTTAACTTGTAAAAATGGCAAAAGGTACTTGTTAGAGTTAGTGTATAACTACATATTGGGCTATATTGAGAACAAGTGTGAAAGGGAAGTCCCCACAAAGTATGCGAGCAGTGTACAGTACATGTGTGTGTGTGAGAGTATGTTAAATTATGTCCTATCTCACCCTCCGGACAGGAACAGTCGTGCCCACCTCTTCCCTTTGTTCTCCCACAAAAATATCCCCTCTGCCACACACACACACACACACACACACACACACACACGCACACACACACACACACACACACACACACATCATCAACAGGTGTCTGCCAGGGCTGCCACAGATTCCAAACACATTCTTTTCTCCCTCCCATAATTCTTTGGCCTCCCGACCAATCACGGATACTGCATTTCACAAGTCAGGTTGCAGGGAGGAGAGAAGTGGTCAGGTGACCATGTCAGGGGTTTGTTGGAACGGTTCGGCCCTGCAGCCGGTGTGGAAATGACCAGAATCACATTGGGCGGTCGGTTAGTGAGAGTACAGAGACTGTGGAGCGGGATATGTGAGTGTGTGTGAGTTTGTTAAGGTGTGTTTGTACGTGGTGCCAGTGGTGACGGGACCAAACTCTGGATATATTAAAATGAAGAAGACTCTGCTTTGGGTCCTGTGGAGCTGCTGGCTTCTCACTCTCACAGGTAACACAGATCGGGTAGTTGTGTGTTCTTTTGTGTGTATGGGAAAAGAGCATTTGTGTGAAACAATCACACTACCCTTTACAGGTTTGCGGTCCTTGAGATTTTTTTCCGAAAAATGAGAAAAGAAGTCTCTTTTCCTCAGCAGGGCTGCATTTATTAAATACAGTAAAAACTGTAATATTTTGAAATAATATTTAACTTGAAATAAAATAACTGTTTTCTATTTGAATACATTTTAAAATTCAATTTATTCCTGTGATCAAAGCTGTATTTTCAGCATCATTACTCCAGTCTTCAGTGTCACATGATCCTTCAGAAATCAGTATAATATGATGATTTGCTGCTCAAGAAACATTTATGATTATTATCAATGTTGAGAATTTTTTTTTAGGATTTCCTGATGGATAAAAGGTCAAACGAGCAACATTTATTTGAAATAGAAATGTATTGGCAATGTAAAAGTATTTGCTTTCTTTTTTGATCAATTGAACATTCTTGCTGAATAAGTTCCTTTCAAAAACATTTACTGACTTTTTAAACATAGTATAAAATTACTGTGTGTGCGTGCGTGCATGCGTGTGTGTGTGTGTGTGTGTGTGTGTGTGTGTGTGTGTGTGTGTGTGTGTGTGTGTGTGTGTGTGTGTGTGTGTGTGTGTGTGTGTGTGTGTGTGTGTGTGTGTGTGTGTGTGTGTGTGTGTGTGTGTGTTTATAACAGTGTGCATTCTTCTTAATGTTTTGTTATTAAAAAAATATGTATGATAATACATTTTGTATATTCACTACATGTGTACAACTTTTTATTTAATATATTTGTTGTTGTTATATTTGTTAACGATAGATCGATCAATCGATTGATTGATTTAATAATAATGATCTCATAATTTGGCAACCGGTATATTAGGATGCTGTCACTTTAAGACCTGACACACAGATGCTGTTTATATATGCCATTATACTGTTACACATGTGTTTTCTTTCTCATTCATGCATATATATATATATATAAATGTATTATTAAATGTTAAAAAAAATATCAATTATGTTTGATTTGCAGTAGATGGTCTAGTATAGTTTATCTGAATAGACGTCATTGAGTTTAGTAACAGGTGTCCCCATTGTGTGTCAGTTATGTGTTTAATGAACTGTAACTACAGCACGTTTGACCTTGTGATAAAAGACAGAGAAAGCAGCGCTGAGGCCAGTGACTCTCTGCTGTTTATGACTGAAGAGAGTGCAGTGCTGGGGTTATTTTGACTCAGAAACACTGAGAGTAAAGGAGTTAATTACATGCTAAAATAAAACAAGCGTGTGTGTGTGTGTGTGTCCAGGGGCGTCCGAGGCTGAACGGAGGCTACTGGAGGATTTGTTTCAGGATTACAACCTGAAGGTGCGACCGGCACGGACCTGGAATGAGCGAGTGATGGTCCGAGTGGGAATGACTTTAGTACAGCTCATCAGCTTGGTATGATACACACACACACACACACACACACACACACACACACACACACACACACACACCACACAACACACCCACACATACATCTGATCCTCTCTTTATTCATTATTTTTTCCCACAGCATTTCTCTCTCTCTCTCTCTCTCTCTATGTCATCGCTCACACAGTTAGTGTTGTGTGATTTTGGAGATGGGCGGCCCGTCTGCTTCTGACCCACTGGTTTAGAAACATTTCCCCGACATTAGAGGAACATTAGCACTCCAGCTTTCCAGTCATGCATGCAGCATTAGCTTTCATACGGAGGACTGACAGCATGACACACTCGACACACACTAATGTCACTATCTCTCCTCTCTCGCAGAACGAGAAGAATGAAGAGATGACAACAAACGTGTTCATGAATATGGTGAGAGGCAGAGCGTTTATCTCATCCCTTCTAACCGCGGGTTATTTTATGCCCAAATTGACTTGTCACTTTTTATATCTGCAAGTACTTTCTGGATTTTCTTTTCTTTTTTAAAAGTGTCTCATGTGCTTTCTTCTGATGTAGAGCAAGTGTGGTGTGTGTGTGGTGTGTGTGTGTGTGTGTGTGTGTGTGTGTGTGTGTGGTGTGTGTGTGGGTGTGTGGTGTGTGTGTGTGTGTGGTGTGTGTGTGTGTGTGTGTGTGTGTGTGTGTGTGTGGGTGGTGTGGTGAGTGTTTACTTAGCTAAGAGGATAAGGTTTGGGGACAATTTTTTTCTCAAATGATCTGTCAAAATGTAAGGGACAAGAGAATATCCTTATAATATTATATATAAATGAGATATCCTCATTGGACATACCATTAAACTTAATATACACTACCGTTCAAGGGTTTGGAGTCAGTAAAATTTGAGAAAAACTAAACAAAATGAATATTCAGCATAGATGCATTAAGTCAAAAGTTTCAGTAACTTTAAAATTGTTTTAAAATATATATTTCAACATAAATGCTATACGTTTGAACTTTCAGTGTTTATGGTTGTATCACGGTTTTCACAACAACTGTTTTTCAACATTGATAATAATCATAAATGTTTCATGAGTAGCAATAATCATATTATAGTGGTTTCTGTCACTCTAAGGATCATGTGACACTGAAGACTGGAGTAATGATGCTGAAAATACAGCTTTGATCACAGGAATAAATTACATTTTATTATATAGTATCTCATAGAAAAACACCCATTTTAAACTGTAATAAAATGTTCAATATCACTGTTTTTGATCAAATAAATGCAGCCTTGATGAGAATAAGAGACTTTGAATGGTAGTGTGCGTATATAAGCAGTCTGCATGCATGTTTCTCTCTCTCTCTTCCAGGAGTGGATCGACTACAGGTTATCCTGGAATCCTGTGGACTATGACAGTATTGACGTGGTGCGAATTCCTCCCATAAAAGTGTGGCGTCCCGACATCTACCTCATCAACAAGTGAGGACATCCTCAAATAATGCCACAGACAACAATTGAAAGATTTTCTTTTCTTTTAAAAAGCATGATTTATAACGACAGGACACCAGCCAGGACTTTGTTAATATGAATGGAAAACAAATCTACCAACAAAATACATTCACATTCAAGATACACTGTTTATTTAGATATTTATACTTGACAAGAATACATTTTTGCAGTGCAATCTAATAATTGTTTAGGAACTTTAGAGCCAAATTTAAACAGGCATTTGGTTTAAATGACACTAAAGCATCTAAACTGCTCTGGGCACATGGACTATGCGATGTTCTCCCTGTGTTTAACAGTAATGACGGTCAGTTTGACGTGGCTCTGTATGTGAACGTGCTGGTGAGGAGTGATGGGACCGTCTCCTGGTATCCGCCTGCCATCTACCGCAGCTCCTGCTCCATAGAGGTGCATGGAAACGTCTTAGTGTTCACACATCAGAGGAATGTTCTGGGATCAGTTGAAGTATACTTGAATGAATGAACGAATGTCAAGAAACTATTGTTAGTTTAACTTGCACTGAACATTGACTGTTGGCATGTTACTGATTTAAAAGGCTAAAGCTAGGGTGTGCAGTTTCAGAGGCTAGTAATAGCAAGCTAGCTTTGAAAGCAGAAGATCCCAGCGTCTTAAAAAGCCACGCCTCCTTCAAACACATGAACGCCTGTTTACGTTCACTTTAGACATGACTGCTATCCGATATCACAGCCGGAGCAGAGTCTGCAAAGCGTCATTGAGGCTGCGTTTAAACTGCAAGTCTTTTTACACCGCAGAGCATTTTCATTTGATGATCGCGAGAGACATTGTAAGTGTGAATTGCACGTCTGTATGTAATAGAGAAGCTTGTTAGTTTATTTACAAAAACAGTAATGTAGCTTTCTATGGAAGCTTGTTTCCGCCACAGAATAAAAAAAAACTTGCAAGTTTATTTCTTGCAATTTTGAGTTTAAATCTCACAATTCTGACTTCATATCATGCAATTCTGACATTTATTCTGAGAATTGTGAGATATAAACTTGCAATTGCGAGTTATAAAGTCCAATTATAAGGAAAAAAGATTTTTTTTCTCAGTTTATCTCACAATTTTGACTTTATAGCTCGCAATTCTGACTTTACGTCTACCAATTGAATGTTATAAAGTCAGAATTGTGAGATATAAACATGCAGTTCTGAGAAAAAAAAAATTTCCTTAGAATTGGACTTTATATCTTGCAATTGTGACTATATGACGCTATTCTGAATTGCGAGATGTAAACACGCAGTTGTGAGAAAAAAGTCAGAATTGTGGCAGAACCTGTCGCCCTCTGGAAACCGTATACGTGTTATGACGCTTAAATTACCTCATGTCTCAAAACATTACAATAATATTGAACGTAAACAAGCTACAGAGCTCTAGTTGTAACACCTGACTGCTACAGATTCATTTCGGCCATTGAAAGGTATAATCCGGGTAGAACGTCACGGGTAAAAACGTCATGGGTTGCCTTCTCTTTTAACTACAGTAGTTATGGCGTGACCGCAGTAGAAGCTCGTTGTTTTGGTTCAGGAGGAACTGTAAAAGGCGGCCGATGTTTGTTTGTGGCACTCAGTGACTGACATCTGTCTACAACTTTGGATCGCCTCATAAAACACTCTGATGTCTGTTAGAGGTGGGCAGATCGATACTAATATCGATAATATCGATACCAACGTTGGTATCGGTATTGATCGATACCAACGTGAAAATATCGATACTTAAGTTTCAGTTTCTCTCCTTTTGCTACCTGACCGTGTTTGTCAAAATGCTGCTGCTGTCACAGAGCAGGGCAACTTAACAAGCTCTCTGTAATCTTCCTCCAAAGAGTGCTCTGCTCTCTTCCCCCTCTCCTGCTGTGTTGTACCGTCACGTGACTCACCACTAGCGCGCTACCGCTACCTACCACCAGCAGTCAGTCAGACGCGCGCGCAACCGCGCATTTCTAGTCTACAGCAGCACAGTCAAAGACGGAGAATGGCAGCAGAGAGAAAGAGGAGTGTTGTATGGCTGTATTTTCAGGCCGAAAATGAGACAACAGCGACTTGTACCATTTGTAGAAAGTCTTTAAAATACAGTGGCAATACAACTAATTTGTACAAACATATGAAAAATCACAGACCATAAAATGTAGAGCTGCAGAAACGGAGAGAGGAGGAAATATGACGTTATTTTATTCTCATTATATCTTATTACAAGGAGTATTTGTTTTACATTTTTTATAATATTTGTTGTGAAGTAAAACTTTGTGACTTTGTTTATTTAAGAAAAAAATCCTGAAAAGAAGTGCACAAAAGAGGAGAAACATTTTTTGTTAACATGCTACTTGAAAAGAGAATTTGTTTTTACATGTTTTATATTTGTAAAGTAATCATTTTGTAACTTTGTTTATTTAAATAGAACAGAAGTAACCAAAAGTTGTTTCTGAACAAAAGCTTTTGTAGTACTGATTTTAACTGATTAATAACCCAAAATGCAAATCACAAAAACAAATTAAAAGTCATGAAAATTCATTTAGATTTAGGTTGAAGACGCATCCACCTTAATTATTAAAAAGTATCGATATTGGTATCGGTATCGGCGATACTTGCCCTGTATTTACTTGGTATCGGATCGATACCAAATCTAGCGGTATCGCACACCTCTAATGTCTGTGAGAGGTATGGAAATAAATATGTTGACAGGCAGGAAGAACATCCTATCTATCCTCAATCCGAATGCAATGATTGGACGAACAGTTTTTATATACTTCTACTATTAAATGCTTTCATGATGTGAAAAGAGTTTCAACCAGTATAATAAAACATTGCCTACTGTAGCTTTAACTGTTATTATTGTATTGCACTTGCTCGTTTATGTCACTGTAGTTTAAAGTTGTGTTCTCCGGCACTACAGGTTGCATACTTTCCATTCGACTGGCAGAACTGCACAATGGTGTTTCGCTCCTACACGTATGATTCGTCAGAAGTGGACCTTCAGTACGGTCTGGATGAAGATGGCAACGAGCTCCATGAGATAGTTATTGATGCGAATGCCTTCACTGGTTAGTGGACTTCCTCTTAAAGGGGTGGTTGATTGCGATTTCACTTTTTTCATTTTAAATAGTGTGTAATGTTGCTGTTGGTGCATGAACATTATCTGCAAAGTTGCAGCGCTGAAAGTTCAATGTAAGCAGAGATATCGTCTTTTAAAAATCAGGAATTGTAAATGCCTACAAAAACGACTCGATTGGGACTACAGCTGGGTTTTAGACGTCACTAACCCATACATTTGCATCAACCCTCCCTCCGGAATACGCAAAAAAGGGCATGATCATATTTCTGCGGCTTTGCCAAAGAGGAAGAGTTACAGGGGAGAGCTAAACATGCCGTCAAAAGTGTGTTATTTTCACCCAGCTGTCAGGTCTTCTGTGTTCGAGCTTACTACGGACGCTGTAGTTCGTCAACAATGCCTACAATTTATGTTTGATAATGTTTCTGACAATTGACCCTTCGCGTGGAGCTTGATTGACAGGTGTTCTAACCAATCATACTTCGCCATCCGCCATTTTGTCCGAAAAAGCAGCCAGTAGAGTTAGGTGGATTTGAACTTGGTAAAATGAATATACTGACGTATGATACAAAAGTAACCGAAAAGTAACCTGGTCTGTCCTGTCTGTCCGCGTGTTGTCAGTCTCCTCTCTGCTCCGCGATGTATTTTTCACTGCGTGAGAACATGGTGAGAGTGTGAGAGCGGTGTAGCTTGTCGGAACATAGCGACAGTAACTAAGGAGGGCGGGTCTTTGCGAAGGGTCAATTACAATCGTAATTTAGCTCTTTGTGCGGCACATTTCACTGAAGACAGCTTCCTGAATCTCCAACAATTCAATGCCGGATTCCACAAGAAACTGTTGCTAAAACCTGAAGCTGTTCCAACGTTAAAACCAGATGCAGCAGTTGTTGGGCCACAGTAAGTAAGACTTAATAATGTTAAACGTATTTGTATAATTTTAGACGTAATGGTTTCCTTTTATCAAGGACGTAAACAAATGCCAGCGCTGGCTTTATAGTCACTTTGTTATGCTATTTCGTGTTTCTATGGCAAATGCTTGGAAACATTTTGGACCTGAATTATAGATATATAGATTTTGTAAATGTATTTGCCATGTATAGCTACTTTATGACGTAATTTTTCGATTTGATCATGAACGTGATCAATGTCAACAGTGTTTGTTTATAGTAGCCAGTTATATCGATGCTAAGAAAACGATACACAGAGTAAACTAAGTTTTGTTAATAGCTAAACGGTGGTTCATTATATCGATAAAACAATAACTTTAAAAAACTGTATTACTCATGTAATCATTTGTATTAAATGTTTAATCAAGATAAAAACGTATCTCAAAAAGCTAACAAGCAGCAGTAGCATTTTAAAGTATAACAGGGTATCAAACTTCTTATGTAAGAATAGAAGAATAATCATTCAAAAACGTACCATTCAGAAACATTTTGTAACAGCCGTGTTTGTGGAGGTTCTGCTGGACTCTCTTCATCGCCGCTTTCTGGGTTTGATTCGGGCTCAAGCTGATACGGCAGTATCACCATTATTTACATTAGCCGAAGCACATGGAAACTCACACCCGTAAGGCAAGGGGCGTGACGGTTCCGGACAACCTGCGCGGCGCAGTTTAGCCAATTACAACACACCGGCCCAAACTAACCAATCTGAGCCCACTGCCTGTTTCTGAGGGAGTGGTTTCATAGAATCAGGAAGTCAACCGGTCGTTCAAATGACAGAGGAGAAAGAGGCTTACAATAAAGGTGAAATTTATGAAAAATAAGACTTTTTAAAAAAGAAAAACCACGAATACATGTTATATTGCACCCCATAAACACAATCATGCAAAGAAAAAAAACAGTAAACCACCCCTTTAAGGTGAGACACGGTAGGCAAAAACAGTTTTTTTTCACTGGTCAATTTTGAGATTTTGGGATATTTGTCTTCAATAACATGTCTTCTTTTAGACTTGTGGTGAAAAAAAGTCTGAAATACACATTTAGGTCTTTATTTTACTACACTTTGTTTGTTTGCGCCTGTAGATTTATCATAAATTAATCAAATGTTGGCGTTTTAAATCATCCCGCTGCTCTGCGATCGCGATCTCCTGTGCAATGTTGTCGGATCCAAATATCCTTTTTAAAATATCATTTCAAATATAATTTCCTTTTTTATCAGCAACCAATCGTGAAAGTAAAAGGGGAGATTTAACTCTAACTGCGCAATCTCATTTTACAATATAAATCTTTAAAGCCTGTTTTCTCAAAATTACTTTTCTCTCAAACTCCAAGTCTGAAATCTCCACTTCAGTAGCAGATATATACACCAAATCTTCCAGTATTGTGCCTAGTTATATTCTGAAGACATTTACTGAGGGATTTGTAAATATTTATTCATAGCCTGATTTATATAACATTTTTATTCCAAAAAACTTGGCGAAAATCAATTTTTTAAGGCTATTGACAGTATATTCCTATTTACAGGATAACAAAAGTAGATATCCATAAATCCCTCCGTAATTTTCCCCCATCTAAACACAATGAAAAAATAATTTTGAACCTGGCTTTATCCAATACTCAAATTTCGCTTTTTTTATATATATGCAAAGTAGCGCATATTTAATTAGAGAATGTCTAATTTGCATGTTTAAACATTAAATTACAGAAAACTTGTAATACTTTTTTTCCTCCTCTTAATGTAGGTAATCAACTGGGAAAAAATAATATTAAAAATGTTACCCTATTCACCTGTAGTGTCTCGCCTTAAACGTGACAACTTCCTGTCCAACATCATAAATGATGCAAGAATATCAGTGTTCAGTAAATATGTACATTTATAATAATAGTTTACGGTTGCCAAGCAATGTAGCGACTTGGCACATGGCACACTCTCTCCTTCCTTCTGTCTCGTTTTCTCTCACTAGTCCTCTCTGTTCCCTAAGAGAACGGCGAGTGGCAGATCTGTCACAAGCCCAGCAGGAAGATCGTCCAGGAGGACCTGTATGAGGACATCACCTTCTACCTGATCATCGAGAGGAAGCCTCTGTTCTACATCATCAACATCATCGTGCCCTGCATCCTCACCAGTGTGCTGGCCATATTCGTCTTCTACCTGCCGCCGGGTGCAGGTGCGCATCTTTAACTAGGAAATCAAACCATGACTGGTTTATGTTCATGGTATTGATTTTCTGACACTATTTAAAAAACACTACCATTCAAAAGTCGGAACGTTTTATTTAATGTTTTCTCTTTTGCTTATTAAGCTGCATTTATTTGATAAAAAATACTGTAATATTGTGAAATATTTTTGCGATTCGAAAAAGCTGTTTTTCTATTGTAATAGATCTTGAAATCGAATGTATTCCTGCGATTAAAGCTGTATTTTTTTCAGCATCATTACTCCAGTCTTCAGAGTCACATGATCCTTCAGAAATCATTCTAATATGATTATTATTATCAATGTTAATAGGTGTGCTGCTTCATATTTTTCTGAAAACTGTTGATAATTTTTTTAAGGATTCTTCAATGAATAGAAAGATCAAAATTAATGGCAGTTATTTGAAGTATAATTATTTTGGAGCATTATAAATATCTTATAAATGCATTATAAATGTCTTTATATACTAATTATAAAAGTATTGATGCCTTTAAAACTTAAAAAAAAAAAAAAAAACTTACTTACGCCAAGCCTTTGAATGGTAGTTTTTTTACAAGACTCAAATACAAAATGTGAATGACAACATTTTGTTATTTTGCAGTGTTATTTTAGTTTTATTAAAATTCTGTTAATATTTTGAATTAACTTTTAGTTTTATATTTTTAGTTTCCACATTGATTTTTTTAGTAATTTCATTTATTTTTATTTTTATTTCAGTTTTCGATTTATTTTTAGCTTTTATTTATTTCCAGTTGATAATTTTAGTTTGCCAAGGCAACATTTCTGATTTTCGTTTAGTTTTTCATCTATTATTTATTTTATTTCACCTTTATTTCAATTAACAGAAATGCTTTCTACATCATTTTTTAGTTAAAAGAAAAAATCTTTTTGTCTTTTGTCTGCTTAGTTTTTAAATTTGACTCCATGCATTAAATAATAGTTTGTACGTTTACCTATACAGAGGTTTAATGGCCTAAAATATGTCCGGTATAGGCGTGACCTCTGACCTCTCCCTCAGGTGAGAAGATGACTCTGTCCATCTCCGTCCTCATTGCTCTCACTGTGTTCATGCTGTTGTTGGCTGACAAAGTCCCAGAAACATCACTTGGCATTCCTATCATCGTTAAATACGTGATGTTCACCATGATCCTGGTGACATTCTCGGTCATCCTGAGCGTGGTGGTCCTGAACCTCCACCACAGGACTCCCAGCACACACCACATGCCCGTGTGGGTGCGAAAGGTGACGCATCTTGATTTAAAGAGCAGCTTCTTTACATCATTCCACCCAATTACTCAAAACTGAAAGCAGATCCTGTCATCTAACACTCTGCAGGTGTTCATCAACTTGCTGCCTCGTTACTTGGGTGTGCTCAGGCCCCAAACTGAGGAGCCCGTGGAGGACGAGACAAAAGAAAACCTCCCACTGGGTTGTTTGGACCATGGCCTCAGACCTGGAGGTGAATATTTCATCCGAAAGATCAACCCAGAGCTGGTAATGCCGTGGAGAGGAAGGTTAGTGTTCAATGTTTTAGTAAAAATCAGGCTGACACAAAATAAGAGGCTTTTGTATGTAACAATTTGTGTGTCCTCTAACACAAGTCCCACTGTAGTCAATAATTTCCTCTCTTAAAACTCATATTTAAATGTTTTTTCCTTGAAAAGAAAATCTTCATGCCTTAAAATAGCTTGAATGTAACCTTGCCTCATTTAGTATACGCAGTTCTATGAATATGCAAATGAGCCCCGCCTCCACTCACTCACTCACTCAGAGATCCACTGGTTGACGATCACACGTTGATCTGATTGGTTACAAGGTAGTTTGTGACGTCAGAAACACCAGCGATTTCAAACCGTGTTTTTGAGACTGTCTTTGGTTCACTGCAGTTTTAAGGAGAAAATACTCAGCAATGGTGTCGACTTATGAATTTACACATGGTTTGTCTGAGGCTATGTTTACACAGAAACGATCTGAAGAGAAAACGCAAAAGTGGCGTTGCGTTATCACTTTTTATTCTGCGTTTAGACGAGCGTTATGGTTGGGAAATCCGCGCGCATATGGTGACGCAAAAGTGTGTAGTTCGTTGTAGTATGCACTCCAGGCGGCTAGGGGGCGATGTGAAGCACTGCCACACAGCAACACCAATATCTGAGAATATTTTGTACAACTGCAGAAAAGACTCTTGTACGTTTATCAGAGCTGCTAGGTCAACTTGAAGGTCCGACATATGGAAATAATCCGACATGCCTTAAAGCATATTAAAAACACCACATAGACAAAAAAACAACATTAAAAGCTTGATTTTCACCACAGGATTACTTTAAGTTTATATGTGATATAAAAAGCATATGTTGTGTAAAGCAATGTCTCATTTGGTTGTAGATAAAGTAGGTTAATTGATTCATTAAATCATTCACTCAACTGATTTGTTTAAATTTAAAGATTTATTCAGTAAGAAAAAACAGTGTCTTTGTTTGGAACTATTTTTTGTCGGTGAAATAGAGCAAAACAGGCAATATTGTGTCTAAAATGTAAGTCACTTAATATTAAAGTAACACCAAGTAACTTTTCCTCTTCGGTCGCCCTACTGGTTGGACACGAAATTGTCCATTGTCGCTGTCGTAAATAATTTAGCCTACCGTCGCACGCTCGCTGTTTATCCAGCACCGGCTTTATAATGAACGATGTCCACAGACAAGGTAGAGTATGTTACATTATTTCATGAAAGGATGATGTATTGCGACATCAGAAACGAAGAAAAACGAAATAATGACTATTGTAGCGCTTGACGTAAAGCAGTCGAATTTTGTAGTTCTTTTTGTGCACGGGTTTCTACCCGAAACCCGAAGTTACATAGTGCCAGTAAAAGTGATACAGACCCCGTCAGGCGATGGCAGAAGTGCCTTTCACTCTGTTACGACTTGATGAACCACTGATACGATTTTGGAAACATTATTTTAAGGTAAACAATGTAACATAGTGTTGCTTTAACTTCTTGTTTATCAAACTTTTTTTGGCAAAGTATTTGGGGGGACGGCACTCTTCGTGTGATTGCTTAACTATATCATATGATATAAATATAGCCTAAAAGACTACTCAATACAGGGGCATTTTTACTGCATTTTTATAGAGTAAAACGGTGTGTTTTTGGGTGTTTTTATTTCGTGTTTGCTAAGTGAGGGTCATACTCGATAATGTATGATTGCACATTGTTAAAACAACAATTACGATAGTATCATAGACTATATATACCTATTGCACACCCCTTACCCAGTTCATGTTCACTGTACATGAACACTCACGTAAACAAAAACACACTTAGATGCCAAACCAATAACAAGAGTATAATGTGCTTGTATCATAATCTGCTGGTTGGCAATACTGCTTGCTTTTAAGCAACTCATAAACGCGGATCAGGGCGGACGGATGATGACAGTCTCTGTGCTGGCCGCTCCTCCTCTCAATCCAAGGGCATTTGATCTCAGCCCAGTTAAGCCCAGTCACCCCCACAGTCGCCAGAACATAAGCTCTTGTTGAGCTGAGGCATTACACTGAAATGCACACAAGAACAGCAGGGGAGGCCGAGGGTCGAGGATGCACATAAATGGATGAATGGGAGGATGGACAGATGGATGGGTTTCTCTGAAACGTGTAGAGCGTAGAGGAGAGAAAGAGTCTCCTGATAGACATAACACTGTGTTTGAGAAGGGCTGGTCGCGCTGTTATAGTGTGTGTGGCCTCTCTTTAGCCGCTCTAACAGGAGCTCTTACTGCTGCTACAGCTTTATTACAGTGCTAAGCTCACAAGTCCTTCAAGAAATCCCGCCGGTCTTGAGGGCTACCGGATTAGAAAAGTGATTTCAAGGAAAGTTAATTTATTTGGGTTTGGGTTTATTTGTTCATATTAGGGGTGTAACAATACATCGATGTGGATCGATGCATCGATCAAACGTCTAACGATCTGATGCATCGATGCCACACATTAAATATCTATATACGTTACCTTTATTTTGACACATCCTCACGTAACTTTTCTCCGCTGAAATAGACGCCTGACAAGATTGACTGAACCCTTTGTCACAAAAGTATTTTCCACTGTCAAGGCATTGCGAGTTCATGTTTTACAAGCACCATTGTTGTTTGTGAACACAACCCGAGAAGTCTGTTTTAGCGAATCAGTGTATCGTATCGTGATGAACTGTCCGATTTACACCCCTAGTTCATAAATGACAATTCATTGTTATTAGCAGGTTGTACTTGCTATCCAAAATTTGGAGCAACCCAAAGGCTTAAATAACCCAAATTTCTTGCTTATGCCGTTTTGTCACTAGCGATTTAAGTGTGTCTGATGTCTGAGTTTGCTTGGTGTGAAGAGTGTGTAATGAACTCAGGCCTAAAAACAGCCGTTTGGAGACTTGATTCTCCACTGCTATGAAAGCAATAAAGATGAATTTTAGGAGGTTAACTGCTTTTGAAAATGTTGATTTGTATTGTGATATTTTGCAAGCATAGTTGTATTTCTCATATCTTCTTGTTAAAAACAAATATACTTTATGTATTTAATCTCATTAATCTCATCCCATGTTCAAGAAACCAATTTGAAATGATTCGAGCTTTGTGACATGGTGCATTATCCTGCTGGAAGAAGCCATCAGAGGATGGGTACATGGTGGCTATAAAGGGATGGACATGGTCAGAAACAATGCTCAGGTAGGCTGTAGCATTTAAACGATGCCCAATTAGCACTAAGGGGCCTAAAGTGTGCCAAGAAAACATCCCCCACACCATTACACCACCACCACCAGCCTGCACAGTGGTAACAAGGCATGATGGATCCATGTTCTCATTCTGTTTACGTCAAATTCTGACTCTACCATCTGAATGTCTCAACAGAAATCGAGACTCATCAGACCAGGCAACATTTTTCCAGTCTTCAACTGTCCAATTTTGGTGAGCTCTTGCAAATTGTAGCCTCTTTTTCCTATTTGTAGTGGAGATGAGTGGTACCCAGTGGGGTCTTCTGCTGTTGTAGCCCATCGCCATCTGTTGTGCGTGTTGTGGCTTCACAAATGCTTTGCTGCATACCTCGGTTGTAACGAGTGGTTACTTCAGTCAAAGTTGCAGAATCAGTCAGCCCGTTCTCCTCTGACCTCTAGCATCAACAAGGCATTTTCGCCCACAGGACTGCCGCATACTGGATGTTTTTCCCTTTTCACACCATTCTTTGTAAACCCTAGAAATGTTGTGTGTGAAAATCCCAGTAACTGAGCAGATTGTGAAATACTCAGAGCGGCCCGTCTGGCACCAACAACCAATGCCACGCTCAAAATTGCTTAAATCACCTTTCTTTCCTTCTGACATTCAGTTTGGAGTTCAGGAGATTGTCTTGACCAGGACCACACCCCTAAATGCATTGAAGCAACTGCCATGTGATTGGTTGATTAGATAATTGAATTAATGAGAAATTGAACAGGTGTTCCTAATAATCCTTTAGGTGAGTATACGTATTATAATTTTTTAAGGCCAGACAATAGTTGTTGAGGGTTGATTTGTGAAGAAGGACTACACGCCTGCGCACATATTTAAACGCACATAGCCGCATATATATCGATTGAACACGTGATGTGCATGTGCGCGCCGTCTGCATTTTCGCGGGTTTGTGTTTTTTAGGTTTGCGCAGAGATAACGAATAATCATTTTCATCTTCAAACCTATTTCAGGGAGTGCGTTCGAGACACCAGGCACTGTTTTATGCGGATGGGCGGCCGGAGCGCGTTAGGGGTTTTCTGTTTTTTCTGCGTTTTCAGAACGGTGTCGTGTTAGCAGCCCCTAAGTTAATAACTAATGATCTTCGCAACGGAAGTGAATCAAGCAAAACTATCTTTAGCTGGACAATAACTTTGTCCTAGAGCTGTGGTAAAGCCTAAACAATCTGTTACGGTAATTAGGGCCAAGCACCGAAGGCCACCAACTGTCCAAAGTTTCACTCACATTTATGCTAATAACTTTTGAACCGTAAGGCCTATCAACAAAATTCTTTTTTCCTCTGATTCCTGAGACGTCATTTTCCGTCATGCAAATTTTTCCGCCATTTTGAATTTTCAGAAAAACCTACTTTTTCGAACTCCTCCTAGGGTGATGCTCCGATTTTCACCAAAATTGCACCAGATCATCTTCAGGCAGTGGGGACAAAAAGTTATGGAATTCAAGTTGATTCGCTTAAAAGTTTTTGAATAACGTGCAAAATAATTTTACGTAGCGCTTGCAAAAACAACTTAAGGCTGTATCTCTGCAACGCTTTATCGTATTCAGACCAAACTTGGTACAAGTCATCACAAGCATGACCTGAGGCTACATGCAGCGTTTCGGCGCAGCGCCACCTACTGGTCCGGAGATATGAAAAATGGTTATTTTTGCTCATAACTCCTTGAACGGTTTGTCCAAAAATCATAAAAGTGGCCTCGTTAGATTCAGGGCGTCATACCGAGTCGACTGATATCCAATTTTCCCAGATCGGCCATTTTGTCTGTCGGCCATTTTGAATTATGTGCTAAAATGCTGTATTTTCTGAACGCATGAACGAATTGTTACGAAACTCGGTATGGGTCATCAGTACGATGCCCTGAAGGAGCTTGAGAAGTTTCGAAACAGCACCACCGAGTGGTCAAAAGTTATAACAAAATTTCCAAAAAGGCTAATAACTTTTGAATAAATCTGCCTGTTGAAATGCCACTGGTCTTAATAGATTCCTTGGGTAAAGCTGAGAACATAGATACCAGGTTTTCCTTATTTGGCCGAACTTCCTGTCCGCCATCTTGATTTTCAGTCAAAACCTACTTTTTCGAACTCCTCCTAGACCGTTTGTCCGATTTTCACCAAAATCGAATCGTATCATCTCCAGACCGTGCCGACTAAAAGTTATGGATTTCGTGTCGATTGATGAAACCGTTTTCGTATAGCGCAGCAGCAAAGTTGAGGCATGCTGCCAAAATGACTATTAAGTCTTTATCTCTGCAATGCCTTGACATTTTGACACCAAACTTTGTATGTGTCATTGTCACCTCACTCTGACCACATCACATCAATTTGGTAACTGCGCCACCTATTTGTCAAAAGTGATAAACCATTAAATCATCTTAAAAGTTACTGTATATGTGATTTTTTAGCCATTTATCCAAGTTCTCTTAAAATGTCTTTAATTGCTCCTTGCTGCAGTTGGTCTGCCACTCCCACCCATGATGGCATCTGTTGCCGCTTCTTGCGCTTGGCCCCGGTAATGGCTGCTTGCAGCTATATTTTCTATTATCACTGTAAACTAAAGCTGCTTTGAAACAACCCATACTGTTAAAAGCACTTTATAAATGAAGGTGACTTGACTAATGTGTTCATTTTAAGGTGGGGTATGTGATTTGGAAAACGACCGGCAGATTTTGAAAATACACAATTCAAATGGTCCTACCTTCTCTTCGCCAAAGCCGGCCCTGACTCCACCCATTCGAAGAACATGGACGCGCAATCATGCACGAGCGAAAACTCAGATGCTTGAGAGATTTTAATGACGATTTACTACTTATCATGGAACCGGCTCTACTGACGAGATGCACATGCGTCACAAGCTTTGAGTATGCACACGACGGGGGTCACGCGCGCTGGGGGGAGGGGGGTGTGGTATACGACCGTTTGATTGACGAACTTACTGTCCAATGATTCTAGGTGGTCTTGGACATGATTGGCTGGAGTTTTTCAAGTCCTGCCCGTTCCACAGATGATTAAATTGCTTAATTTTAATTTTAGTGCTTCTAACTCAGTGGCTGTAAGTGGGTTAGGAATAGGATTTCAAGTTATTTTGAAAAAATGGACACAAAAGAGAATCACATACCCCACCTTTAACTGTCTGAAGAAACAGATGCAAGAGTTCTTAGTGCAACAGTGTGGAATTTGAATCTCTGTTGAATTTATGTGCATTGTTAGTTTGTGTAGCGTAAAGGTCTGTCTGTGTAATCATGTCAGGATGTGTCTTTGTATAATTAGGTGTGTGCTTTCAGCAAACGCACGTACACCACACATACAGTGTGTGTGGAAACAAACGCTTGTATGAGTTCCTGTCTATACCAGTGTGCATCTCATTGACCATGCGTGTCATGTGCCGGACGTGTGGTGCTCTCTGTATAATCCCTGTTGGAAAAAAGTCACCCTTGAAAGAATGGGAATGTGAGAGAGGAGAGGTCAGTCCCAGACACAGCAAGCTCTCATTCATTCTGCAGTGTGTGACAGACTCATTCCCACTATAGCACACAGTAACACAATACTGACCTCTGCAACGCTACTGTACAACACGCCATGCAGAACTGCACAATACATGCAGTAGTAATGCAAACTAAGCACTATTTCTCATGCTTTTTTTACTATGCTTTAAGACAAACCATGTGTAAATTCATAAGTCGACACCATTGCTGAGTATTTTCTCTTTAAAACTGCAGTGAATCAAAGACAGTCTCAAAAACACGGTTTGAAATCGCTGGTGTTTCTGACGTCACAAACTACTTGTAACCAATCAGATCAACTGTGATCGTCAACCAGTGGATCTCTGAGTGAGTGAGTCAGTGGAGGCGGGGCTCATTTGCATATTCATAGAACTGCGTATACTAAATGAGGCAAGGGTGTAGAGTTACATTCAAGATATTTTAAAGCATGAAGATTTTTTTTTCATGTTTTAATATGTCGTTTTGGTGATCAAAAGGGGGACTTTAATTATAATTGTCATATATTTTAATAATCCACTTACAGTCATTTGTGTTGTGTTAATACACTTGTGAACTTTTGTTTAGGGTTAATTATTCTTTATTTGTGTGTGTGTGTGTTTTAGTCATAATGAGAGCACTGTGAAGTTGCAGAGGTTCTCAAACAGTGACAACTATTGTCTGATTCTGCCCCCGAATCTCAAATCTGCCATCGCCGCCATCAATTACATGTCTGAACAACTGAAGAAACAGGATGTGGATGATACTGTAAGTCTATAAACACACACACACACACACACACACACACCCCTTCCATCTCTCTTTTCCTCACAGAAACACAAAGAAAGCTCTATCCGAGGATTGTTGATACGCTGAGTGAGATAAACGTGTGTGTGTGTGTGTGTGTGTGTGTGTGTGTGTGTGTGTGTGTGTGTGTGTGTGTGTGTGTGTGTGTGTGTGTGTGTGTGTGTGTGTGTGTGTGTGTGTGTGTGTGTGTGTGTGTGTGTGTGTGTGTGTGTGTGTGTGTGTGTGTGTGTGTGTGTGTGTGTGTGTGTGTGTGTGTGTGTGTGTAGATGACAGATGACTGGCAGTACATCGCTGTGGTTTTGGACCGGCTCTTCCTCTGGCTGTTTGTCATCATCACTTCACTGGGAACACTGGCCATGTTTCTGGATGCCAGTTTCAACTACACTCCTGACCAGCCTTTTCCATGAGCACATCCCTGTCCACCAGCAGCAGCAGCAGCAGCAGACACACTGAACACACAACACTGAGACTCAAGGGGGCGCCAGAGGATTCTTCCTTTCTTCCTTCCTTCCTTTCTTCCTTCCTCCCTTCCTTCCTTTCTTTCTTCCTCCCTTCCTTCCTTTCTTTCTTCCTCCCTTTCTTCCTTCCTTTCTTTCTTCCTTCCTTTCTTTCTTCTTCCCTTTCTTCCTTCCTTTCTTCCTTCCTCCTTTCTTCCTTCCTTTCTTTCTTCCTCCCTTTCTTCCTTCCTCCCTTCCTTCCTTTCTATCTTCCTCCCTTTCTTCCTTCCTCCCTTTCTTCCTCTTCTTCCTTCCTTTCTTCCTTCCTCTTTCCTCCTCCTTTCTTTCCTTCCTCCCTTTCTTCTTCCTTTTTCCTTCCTCCTTTTCTTTCTCCCTTCCTTCCTTTCTTTCTTTCTTCCTCCCTTTCTTTCTCCCTTTCTTCCTTCCCTTTCTTTCCTCCTCCCTTTCTTTCCTTCTTCCTTCGTCCAGCTTTCCCTTCCTTCCGTATTCCGTCTTTCCATCTATTCCAAATTCTTTCAATTCATCCACTACGCTTATAATCATTAATTTTGTGCTCTTATTACATACTGTGTTTAGGTCATTATATTTAATATACCTTTAAGAATAACTTTTTTATTATTATTATTCATGGCGTAGTCTGAACAACCGATTATCTTTTCTTTTTTTTTCTTGATCCAGTGTTCAAGAGCATGTAAATTGTGTTTTTTATTTCATTGTTTTTTTGTCATTTATTTGTTTGTTAAAGAATCCTAAAAAATGCATTACATTAAGCAGCACAACTGTTTTCAACTGATAATAATAGGAAATGTTGCTTGAGCATCTGCATTTTAGAATGATTTCTGAAGATCATGTGACGCTGAGTAATGAAAATTCAGCTTTGATCACAGGAATAAATGACATTTTAAAATATAGTCACATATAGAAAACTGCTATATTAAATTGTATTAATATTTCACTGTTTTTACTGTATTTTTGATCAAATAAATGCAGCCTTGGTGAGCATAACATACTTCTTTCAAAAACATTCAAATGCATTGGGCATTATACATGATTTACTATTAATTCATGTATCAAGGTTTAATCAGCCTTTGTGTAAATAGTTTGTTATTTTCAGTTGCATTTATTTAAACGGCAATTATCAATTGACAAAAGGCCATTGAATTCCTAGATTACATCAATTTGGACTCCTCATTCATGTAAAGGCACCTATAGTTGCATAAGAAGGAAAAGAAAGAGGAAAGTAATAATGAAATAAGGAAAGCTCATTAGTGGAGTCACTGCTTCTGAGGAGAAACCAGAGGCCTGTGTGTTTTATTGCTAACGGTTCAGTGGGCGTCTAAGGCGGCTTAGACCAGTTTAATCTGGGCTTTTTCACTGTCTATAATCTTCACACACACAAAACGCCCTGGAGCCAGTCAGAAGAGGAGCCATGAAGGGGTTTCTGTTCTTCTCCGGGCTGATTTAGCACTGTCTGCTCCCCCTTTACTGAGTGTTTTCTGTTTACTGGAACTAGGTGGGGACAGAAGCTTCAAAAAAACATTAAAGTTTCTTTTGTGTGTCAAGGCTATTTGGCCCAGTGCTCAGGAACTGGCCAATAGGGTGACAGATAAATCACGTTTCCAGGGGTGACCGGAGGAGTGTGTGCTAATTTCAAGATGTTACTGAAGCAAATCCGACCCTTTTCCTATCTTCCAACTGTTATTCCCCTTCTCCCACACATCTGAACTCTGATAACAAATGTCTGACTCTCCCTTTAAATGTGCAACGGTTAATCGTGATTAATAAAAATACAAGTTAAATAAAACAAACAAAATAAAAGTTTGTGTTTACATAATATATTTGTGTGTACTGTATAATTATTTTGTATATAAATACACACATGCATGTATATATATATATATATATTTATACAATTTATATAACACATTTTTCTTAAATATATACATACAGTACATATGTGTATATTCATACTTAATAATTATACACAGTACACACACACACACATATTATGCAAACACAAACTTTTATTTTGGATGTGATTAATCGTTGCACAGCCCTAGTTTAAATCGTATAGTTACCTTTATAAACTGTCAGGGTGTCACACAGACATTTTCTGGAGTGAAAACCATTTCCTCTTCCAACAGCATTAGTGCTTCCGCCCCATTTTCTCTCTGGTTAAAGGTATTTCCTCTTTACCTTGGTGAGAATATTGTAACATTGGCGCCAACTTTGTCCTGCACACAATAGTTGACAGTGTTCCAGGCTTTCACTGGAAGTGCAGAGGTCACATGATGAAGTGTTTAGACGTGACAAACGTGCCTCATAAGTAGGGTGGCCATTTTCATAACACCAAAAAGGAGGACACATATATTTTGGTGATCGGTGGTTTTGTTGACGGGGGGGGGATGGGGGGTTTGGTGGTGAGGGCACGCGAGGTCTCGCTCTCTGCCGCGCGCTGCACGGTTTGGAGCACATACAGTATGTTCTGTCTCGCATGCGCGGCTCTAGATTCCAAGAGATTTAAACTAATTTACGGGCATTAAAGAGCCGCTATCATTATGCAGAATTTTTATAGGTTAATTTTTTTCAACAATTCAGCGCAACTCCAAAAAGGAGGACAAATGAGTGTCCGGCTTGAGGCTGCGCCGGACGCCGGACAGGGGGCTTAAAATCCGGACTGTCCGGCCAAAATCCGGACGAATGGCCACCCTACTCATAAGAGGGACTTACAGATCTAAGTTGTGGGTTCAGAGACTGATTAGGCTGTATTAAAGTCCCCCTGTGGGGGAAATCAAGCTTTTTCGTGTTGTTTATATGTCTAGGTGGTGTTTTTAATATGCTTTAAGACAAACCATGTGTAAATTCATAAGTCAACATTGCTGAGTATTTTCTGCTTAAAACTGCAGTGAAGCAAAGACAGTCTCAAAAACACGTTTGAAATCGCTGGTGTTTCTGACGTCACAAACGACCTTGTAACCAATCAGATCAACGTGTGATCGTCAACCAGTGGATCTCTGAGTGAGTGAGTGAGTGAGTGAGTGGAGGCGGGGCTCATTTGCATATTTATAGAACCGTGTATAGGCTACTAAAAGAGGCAAGGGTGTAGAGTTACAGTAAAGCTATTTTAAATGTATGATGACATTTTTTCAAGGAAAAAAATTTAAATACCTAATTTTGGTGATCAAAGATGGGTTTTAAGGGATACAATGATTGACTACAGGGCTACACATGAAGCTTTTTATATGCACCAAGGAAAAAAGAAAAAGAAATGGAATCTATCAATGTAATGTAAACCATTAATAATATTATTAATACATGTATATTTTAGCTAAAATATTTATTGCTATAGCCTAATAATAATAATCGATTTTGTTGTTGTTGTTTTAAAGGGATAGTTCACCCAGTATGTTGCTGCCTGGGATGCCACAACTTCGACTTTTTATTTCACGACTTTGATGTATTTTCTCACAACTTTGGCTTTGTATGTCATAATATGACTTTTCATGTCATAATTATGAATTTCCTATGTGACAGAAACGGGCTTCCATATTAGAGACACTTCTCCTGATTGGAGAATATGTTATAGAGAAAACAATCTTCATCTAGTTTGCTAGCCGAAATGTTATGTAGAAGAGAGTAACAAAAGTTTAAACCATCAGTGATGCGAGTGACTCTGTGTGACGTGACGTCACGACAGGCACGGGCATCGCGCGCGCCCCCGTTACCCCCCTCATTCCCTCGAGATTACAGTCCGTCGTCAGTATTTTACGCAACACTTAGTTGACATCTCTCTCTGTTCTCGGTGTAAACAAACACCGCAAGTTGAGTGAAGTGAGTGAGTTAGTGACTGCTAGTTTTCGTCTTGGAGAGTTGAGTATCTATCCTACTTTTCCCTCATCAGTTTGAGATTCCTCGGAGAGGTTCCTCAGAGAGTGACAGGTGCGGGACAGGAGACAGGATTACCCGAGTCAGTCGAGTGTATCGCTAACTGTTGCTCGGCTTGCCATTTAAGTGTAAACGATGGCAAACTCGGGCGTCCAGTTGCTGGGGTTTGGTCTGTCTCTGGTGGGCATCATCGGGCTGATCGTGGGCACGGTGCTCCCGCAGTGGAAGATGTCCGCGTATGTGGGGGACAGTATCATCACGGCGGTCGCTACTTACCAGGGGCTGTGGATGTCCTGCGCGTTTCAGAGCACCGGACAGCTTCAGTGCAAAATATACGACTCCATTCTACAATTAGACAGTGAGTTAAACCATTTTCTTTACATCTTTCTGTCCGTCTGCCCGTGTATCGCATTTCTGTCGCACGCACTGTAAAAAAAAAAAAAAAAAAAAAAAAAAAACTTCCATCTGCTTTCAACTTAAAAATGTAAGTTCAGTGGCTACCACACATTTTTTATTAAGCTCAATTTGACAGTAAAAGTCATTTACACTTAAAAATCGAGTTGAACCTGCTTAAATTGTTTTGATAAGCTAAAGTAAGTTCATGTAAATCATGTTGCAAAAAGGTTTTTAGGCTATCATATATTTGTATACACAACACAATTTATTCCCCCTAAAAAGGATGGTTCATCAAAAAAAAAAAAAAAAAAAAACTCACCCTCAAGTTGTTCTAGTTCAAGTTGAAATTTATTAACTTCTTTTGAATGTCTTTAGAAGATATTTTGAAGAATGTCTGTAACTAGACATTTGATGGACCCCATTGACTTCCAAAGTATTTTTCTGCTGTTTGCAGAAAACTGTTTGGGTTACCCATTTTCTTCAAAATATCTTTTATTTGTGTTCCGCAGAAGAAAGAAACTCAAACAGGTTTTGGAACAACTTGAGGGTGAGCAAATGAGGATGTTGATTAACATTACCTATTATAGTATATCTGTGTTGTATGTTACTTATAATGGGCTGTAGATCCTAATGTAAATCAGCCAGGTATTGAAAGAGAATAAATATCATTTTAACTGTAGATATTTCCAGTGATCAAAATATATCACACATGGGATTCATTATAGCCTCTATATAAGGGTCCTGATCAATGGAAAGGCGCTATATAAATAAATCGTATCATTATTATATGGAGGCCTGTCCTTTAATTTACTGTAAATCTATACAGTAGGTGTTTATTGGAATTCTCTGGCATATCAAGCCAGTTTCCAACTCTTCACACACACACTCAAATAAACACTGGTGTCATTCCCAGCCAGCGCGTGATTAATGGATGCTGGCCTTGGCAGTGGGAGTTTGGATCTACTGTATTCCTGTAATGTAACCAGGCAGGACAGGTAGCCATGGTGAAAGCGGCTCTCTAAAAAAATATTGGGTTAAAAAACAACCCAATTTTGGGTTGTTTTCAACCCAAGGTTTGGGTGAATATAGGACAGAACACATGTTGGGTTAATTTTACCCAGACAAATTGGTTTGTTATTTAACCCAGCATAGTTCATTCATTTTTACTATAATACTAGCTTTTTTTTTCTTTTTCTTTTTACTTCATACATGAATTCATGTTTACAGATTAACTTAAATATAATTTTTTATACATATGGCTAACATTTGAGCTTATTTAACAAATATTAGAAATTTAAAATTAGTTTAAAATTAAACATTTATTAGTAATTTAAGTGTAATCGGGAACTTGTAACTTCAGGTCTCCGCCCTTCGTTTCACTCGTTGCCGAAAAATGCAAAACAGTGTACAGATCTGAGAACATATTTTAACATCATACGTATTTATATTCTGTATCTTTTTGAATAAAATCATAACATTTTATGCAAGGCATCAGGCGTTTCCATCACGAGAAAAAAAGCGGCGCAAAAACTCGTTTAGGCGACTCACATCGCGCCCCTGTATGTTGCTTTGCACAAGATTAAACGATTCAGCACAATAACAAATTTATATAATAAAATGTACACAATGCACTTCTCTCTCCTGAAGAGGTCGCTAAAAGCCCGCGATAAATAACTCAATCATGGGTTGTTATGTCTGACCCAAGATCTTGGTAACACAAGAAAACTACCCACACACTGGGTCGTTACGTCTGACGTAACTCAAAAACTACCTAAATACTAAAAAAATAACCCCCCAAAAAAGACCCAAAAGGCTCAACCCAGGATTTGAGTTGAAAAAAATAACCCAAGATTTTTTTAGTGTGAGCCTGTAACCCATTGTTCCTATAGCTAAAGTATTTTGTTTTATTACCACACTGAAGTAGCAGTAATGAATTATGAGTGTTTCAGTTTATGGGCTGTTCCAGAAACATTCTCCATTCCCCGAGGACTGGGATGGGAAAACCACGAGCTCACGTTCCTGTGTGCAGAAACACTCTACGGATTAATTTAAACTGTTCCAAAAATGTGATTTAGCTCTTACGATTCGCTCCTTGAATTGATGTATTTACTGAAGAACATCAGGGGTCGTTTCTGAGAAACCTGCGGGACACTTCCAGCCGAAACCAGCCCAAACTGCACCTGACAGCAGGTTGAGTTAGGATGGAGGGAGGAGCGAGAGAGAAAACAGGGGGATGAAGGGTGACCCTCTGAATTCCACAGCTCACTGTTTTCTGTGCCTGGCAGGAGATGCCTTATTGTGTCTTAATGAATAAAGGAGAGGAATTATTCTTCCGCTTCACTACAGCCTGCACCCCTGCCCTCTCTCTCTCTCTCTCTCTCTCTCTCTCTCTCTCTCTCTCTCCTCTCTCTCTCTCTCTCTCTCTCTCTCTCTCTCTCTCTCTCTCCTCTCTCTCTCGGTTGGGTTGTGTGCACATGTACAGGAATGCACTGGCACAGACTGGTTCTTGTTGGAATGTGTCTTGTTCACTCTTTCGGCTGGAGTCAGGGGTTTTCAGTCTTTCAGATGTCACTGCACGGACGCCCAAATATAATCATCCCTGCGTGAAGGACCCCATACAATTGATAAGGCATCTGTCTTTTATAAATGACCTATACACATAAAATAACATTATAAATATAAAACTAGTTTCAGATACATTATTATATATTTCGTTTTACTCAATGTAGTTTGTTTGCATATGACGTCACGTAACTGCGTTGCCATGGCGCGTAATGCAGATGGAGGGCAGGAAGCGATTTGCGATTTCTTAGGAAGCACTAAAACAAACTCAAAATGCCTTTGTTTTGCGTCGGTAATTGTTTCTCAAATCGATCAAACCACGAGGAGTTTTTATCGTGTACCAGACGTTGTTGTTCATACCGCCTCGATGGCAGGCAAATCTTTCAATTCAGTTGAAAAAATCGCTCCTCTTCATAACGTAAGGATCACGTCCAACTATGTTTAGATTTTTTGTTTATAATTGCGCTCCTCACTTCCTGCAAAGAGTATAGAAGCACAAGAGGGTGAAACTCTGATGCTGTTTTGGTAACAGCCACTAGGTGGCGCCTCGGGAGCGCGGCCGCCATTTTGGGGTGAAGATTCCATCTGGAGTTACTGGACAACAGCAGATAACAGTTTTTTGAGGTAGTTTTTCTTGCATTATTGAGTATTTCCATTTTATGCAACTTTACACATGTACTACTATTATTAGTTACCAACTCCACTTGGCCTGAATATATATTTTGTACATTTTAATCCCCTGGATCATGCTACAAACATGATGATCTTATAGACCATGATGCATTGCTGTGTCCGTTATCCTATAATTGCCACTTTTGGACAGTGTTTTTGTTTACATAGTCTTTGTTTAACGGTCATTAATATACGATATAAGAAGTTTACTGTAAAGATATTCTATTGCTGTTATATATTTGTTGTCCAACATTAAAATTTTAGTACAATTACATTTATTTGCTGAATTCGTTTATTTCATTGATAACTTATTTTTGTATGTAACATTATGTGTATACCTCCTGGGAAACGGTCTAACGTTATTATAACGTTATGAACTCATATCACTTTATTCTTCCCTGCATGGGCGGCGCTAGGGAGGGGCAAGCACCCCCAATAATAATTTCTGGAAGCAACATATCTCGTTATTTCAACATATGCGGGATATTCTAATCTGCATTAAGCCAAGTGTTCTTATTATGGTTTTCTATGGGAGAAAAATGCTTAATGTGTAAGCTAATTAAACACGTTGCGTTTATATTCTGGGCTCATCTGATTTTAGTATAACCTACTTTATGATTAATAAATGCTTGCACAATTATCAATGAACTTGATAAATGTTGCAGATATGTTTTACCATGCACAAAAATGCCTTTCAACGTGCAAAATTCAGAATTAAATGAATGTGCAGCAATCAGAGAGTCTATAGGCCTACTACTGTACGTGTTGTAGCCATTAAATAAGCACATTTAGTTTCATATTTGTTCAAATATTATAATGTTTTTTTTCCCCATGTTGATTATGAAAAGTGAACAGCATGAGTAGGATATGATATCGGCAGACATGAAGTGGGTCATACATGATTTTGACTCATCAGCCTACGTTGTGTTTTGTAGAAAGCCTTTCTTTAAAGTGAATTTCGTTTTTGTATAAATTGTATCTTAATTAAAAAAAATATTAATCAACCAATTGCCTGGATTTAATAAATAAGCAAATATAGCAGACAATATAATCATGACATGGAGGCGCCGGCGCGTCACTAATAGTGCACGTGAATTTGAGCACATCTCATCATAAATTAACCGAAATATGCCTCACAGACATGAGAAATATAGAAAGCTTGCAACTAAATCTTTAAACGAAACTATTCCAAACGAAAAGAAATAGGCTACTCTCTGTTGCACACGCACATATTATGTCGAAATAACAAGATATTATGTTGAAATAACATTAGAAATAATAAATCTTTAAATATATTTGATTGAATGCTGAATGTTTGCTTATTCGATTTAGTAAAATTAAAACTTTAGTTGTGATAATTAAAATTATTGAATATTAAATAATGAAGTTTTGCTCATTTAATAATAGTATTTATATAAAATATAGGCTATATAAGTGCACAGCTCTCCCTGTCAATGATCTAGCACCCCTCAGCACCTGCGTTAAACACTTAATGTGGAGAGTATCTAATATAATTAATTAAATCCTTGAACTTCACTTTCTCAAGGTATGTGGGGGGAAAAGCCTGGTTAGCAACTTCTTTTTCTTTTTACCGAATTATTTCAACCTAAAAATGACCTCTGCACGGGACTAAATACATGTATAATAATATATGACTGCCGAGTGGCTTTCACCCCAGAATGGCGGAAGCGTAGCGCTGCTGCTGGCGCTGGTGTTGCAATGGCTTTCACTTCTGTAAATATACGTTCTTTGCTTTCTGCCCTCCATCTGAATTTCGCGCGTCATCACAATCACGTGACTGCAAACCACCTATTGTAGTAATGTATTATATGTATTATTTGTTTTTTTGTTTTTAAGCTAATTTAAATTAATTTATATTAATAGTTTTATTTTATTTATTTATTTACATTTAATTTAATAGATTTGATCTAATTATTTTAATCTAATTATTATTATTATTATTATTATTATTACAGTTTTTCTCTAGACTTTTCCACAGACCCTCTGTCACTTTAGCAACTGCCTAGCAATAATTTTAATTAATTTTGGTTTAATTTAAATCTATAAATAATATTAACTTATTACATATAATTATATATAATATTAAAATATAGAAAACGTACATCTATTTCCTGTTGGTTTGTTATATTTAATATTATAAATAATAATTTAATATTAAGGATTTTTATAATTTATTGTTTAATATTAAGTTATTATTGTCATTATTATTATTATTTATAACATTTACAAAGTAATAATTTACTAAAATTATTAATAATAATAATATTAAACTGAACTATTTCAAAACTATTTCCTGGTGGTTTGGCCAATTTGTGGTATATTTAATACTATAAATAATAATGTTTTAATATTAAGTAATTTGACAATTTATTATTTAATATTAAGTTATCATTGTCATTATTTTTATAATATTTTATATTATATTATATTATATTATTAAACTGAATTATTTAACAGCTATTTTTGGTGGTTTGGGCAATTTTAATTATAAATAACAATAATGTAATATTATATTATAAGTAATTTTTTATAATTTATTGTATTAAATACATTTTATTATGGTAATGTATTATTTATGATATTTTACTAAGTAATCATTTAGTAAAGTAAAACGTATTTAAGCTATTATTATTTATAATAAACTGATTTATTTAACAGCTCTTTCCTAGTGGTTTGGTCAATATTTGTTATATTTAATAATATAAATGATATTAATAATTTCAAATTAAGGATTTTTATAATGTATTGTACTGTATAACATTACATCATTGTCATTATTGTTATTCATAAAAGTAAAATATAAATCATTATTGGCATTATTTTTTTAAACTCACTGGTTTATTTAACATTTTCTGATGGTTTGGCATGACTGGTTGTTGTGAAGAGGATCTCACGATTTGTGTTTGACTGACAGTAGTTAAAGCACATGAGTTGTGGAGTTGATTGACAGCTGTCCGTCTCCTGCAGGTGATCTCCAAGCGACGCGCGCGCTGATGATCGTGGGCATCATCGTGTCCATCAGCGGCCTCGGCGTCGCATGCATGGGCATGAAGTGCACGACCTGTGGAGCTGAAGATCGAGTGCGCAAGTCTCGCACGGCCGTGACCGGAGGCGTCATACTGCTAGTGGGAGGTAGGTGTGTGTGTGTGTGTGTGTGTGTGTGTGTGTGTGTGTGTGTGTGTGTGTGTGTGTGTGTGTGTGTGTGTGTGTGTGTGTGTGTGTGTGTGTGTGTGTGTGTGTGTGTGTGTGTGTGTGTGTGTGTGTGTGTGTGTGTGTGTGTGTGTGTGTGTGTGTCAAATCAAGTCAAGTCACCTTTATTTATATAGCGCTTTTTACAATACAAATTGTTTCAAAGCAGCTTTACAGAGATAACAGGAAAACAATGTTGTAATAGTATTGTTCAATTGAAAATTAAATGTCCCCAACTAAGCAAGCCAAAAGGCGAAGGCAACAGTGGCAAGGAACCAAAACTCCATCAGGTGACAGAATGGAGAAAAAAACCTTGGGAGAACCCAGGCTCAGTCGGGGGGCCAGTCCTCCTCTGGCCAACGAATGAACAGTGTATGATTATGAGTTAGGCAGCATAATGTCAGGAGTCAGATGGGATCAGAACTTTCACGATATTATCCAGTTCATCTGGTTGGGTTGGGTCATCCGGCCGGTGAGGAGATGAGTGTGGTGAGGTGTCCATGGGCCTTCACAGCCCTGATAATGCGTGTCGACGTGTCCATGTGATGGTCCTTCATCAGATCTGGATATGCCCTGGATCCGGCGGTGCGGTAAACCTCGGGATAAACAGAGAGACTAATATTAGCGTAGACGCCATCCTTCTTATGATGTACAAAGTACATCAGGAATTATGGGAAGTGTTCCCGGTTCCGGCTGATCTAATCTATGCAGCCTAACATTGAATTATAGAAAACGCATAATGTGTTATGTGTATGCTTAGCCAAAGAGATGTGTTTTTAGTCTAGTTTTAAACTGACAGACTGTATCTGCTTCCCGGACCGTGTTAGGAAGATTGTTCCAAAGTTTTGGTGCTAAATAGGAAAAGGATCTACCGCCAGCAGTCGATTTTGATATTCTAGGTATTATCAACTGGCCAGAATTTTGAGATCGCAATAGACGTGAAGGACTATAATGCGTTAAGAGCTCGCTCAAGTACTGTGGAGCTAAACCATTTAGTGCTTTGTAAGTAATCAGCAATATTTTAAAATGTATATGATGTTTAATAGGCAGCCAATGCAGTGTTGACAGAACCGGGCTAATATGGTCATACTTCCTGGTTCTGGTAAGAACTCTAGCGGCTGCATTTTGAACTAGCTGTAGTTTGTTTATTAAGCGTGCAGGGCAACCACCCAGTAGAGCATTACAATAATCTAGCCTTGAGGTCATGAACGCATTAACTAATTGTTCAGCATTTGTCCGTGAGAGCATATGACGTAATTTAGATATATTTTTAAGATGGAAATGTGTGTGTGTGTGTGTGTGTGTGTGTGTGTGTGTGTGTGTGTGTGTGTGTGTGTGTGTGTGTGTGTGTGTGTGTGTGTGTGTGTGTGTGTGTGTGTGTGTGTGTGTGTGTGAATAAGTTTACAGTAAAACATCTCTTATATAACATGTTTCGGCTCAGTCTGTGTGTGTGTGTGTGTGTGTGTGTGTGTGTGTGTGTGTGTGTGTGTGTGTGTGTGTGTGTGTGTGTGTGTGTGTGTGTGTGTGTGTGTGTGTGTGTGTGTGTGTGAATAAGTTTACAGTAAAACATCTCTTATATAACATGTTTCGGCTCAGTCTGTGTGTGTGTGTGTGTGTGTGTGTGTGTGTGTGTGTGTGTGTGTGTGTGTGTGTGTGTGTGTGTGTGTGTGTGTGTGTGTGTGTGTGTGTGTGAATAAGTTTACAGTAAAACATCTCTTATATAACATGTTTCGGCTCAGTCTGTGTGTGTGTGTGTGTGTGTGTGTGTGTGTGTGTGTGTGTGTGTGTGTGTGTGTGTGTGTGTGTGTGTGTGTGTGTGTGTGTGTGTGTGTGTGTGTGTGTGTGTGTGTGAATAAGTTTACAGTAAAACATCTCTTATATAACATGTTTCGGCTCAGTCTGTGTGTGTGTGTGTGTGTGTGTGTGTGTGTGTGTGTGTGTGTGTGTGTGTGTGTGTGTGTGTGTGTGTGTGTGTGGTGTGTGTGTGTGTGTGTGTGTGTGTGTGTGTGTGTGTGTGTGTGTGAATAAGTTTACAGTAAAACATCTCTTATATAACATGTTTCGGCTCAGTCTGTGTGTGTGTGTGTGTGTGTGTGTGTGTGTGTGTGTGTGTGTGTGTGTGTGTGTGTGTGTGTGTGTGTGTGTGTGTGGTGTGTGTGTGTGTGTGTGTGTGTGTGTGTGTGTGTGTGTGTGTGTGTGTGTGTGTGTGTGTGTGTGTGTGTGTGTGTGTGTGTGAATAAGTTTACAGTAAAACATCTCTTATATAACATGTTTCGGCTCAGTCTGTGTGTGTGTGTGTGTGTGTGTGTGTGTGTGTGTGTGTGTGTGTGTGTGTGTGTGTGTGTGTGTGTGTGTGTGTGTGTGTGTGTGTGTGTGTGTGTGTGTGTGTGTGTGTGTGTGTGTGTGTAGAGCATTACAATAATCTAGCCTTGAGGTCATGAACGCATTAACTAATTGTTCAGCATTTGTCCGTGAGAGCATATGACGTAATTTAGATATATTTTTAAGATGGAAATGTGTGTGTGTGTGTGTGTGTGTGTGTGTGTGTGTGTGTTGTGTGTGTGTGTGTGTGTGTGTGTGTGTGTGTGTGTGTGTGTGTGTGTGTGTGTGTGTGTGTGTGTGTGTGTGTGTGTGTGTGTGTGTGTGTGTGTGTGTGTGTGTGTTGTGAGGGTCAGTACACATCAAAGAAAACAGGGCAACCAATGCTTTGATGATATATCAAAGAATGAAATATCTTCAGTCTTTTGAAACACTCTCTCACTCTGTGTGTGTGTGTGTGTGTGTGTGTGTGTGTGTGTGTGTGTGTGTGTGTGTGTGTGTGTGTGTGTGTGTGTGTGTGTGTGTGTGTGTGTGTGTGTGTGTGTGTGTGTGTGTGTGTGTGTGTGTGTGTGTGTGTGTGTGTGTGTGTGTGTGTAGCTCTCTGCGCAGTGGTGGCCTGCTCGTGGTTCGCCCACAATGTGATCCGAGCTTTCTACAACCCCTTCACTCCCGTCAACACCAAGTGAGTGCAGCTATCTTACTTTCCACAGTTTCTGGAGCAGAGTGTCCCGACTCAGTTCCTGGAGGACTCCCAAAGACACGTTTTCCTTATCCGACACACACATCTCAGTTCTCTGAGCTCTTCTGCTAGTGTTTATGAGATGAATTTGGTGTTTTAGATTACAGAAACATCCCAAATGTGCAGTGTCGGGGAGAATCCAGGAACAGGGATGAGGAACACCCTACAATGCAATTATATAGTAAATAAATATGAGGTTTCATTTGTGCCAAAAATTAGCTGACTGCTATACTACAAATTTGAGTCATTGTCTACCTGTTCAGATAAATGAGTACATGTTGATGTGAATATTCTCTGTTTATGTCGTATTGTTCTGTCGTCTTTACTATCATTACTGTCTTTCTCTCTCTTCTGGTTCTTTCATCCTTACTGTCGTCGTCTTCTTGATCACTCATAAAAAGCAGTGAAAGACTGTTTCTCTGAAGGGAATCGACTGTCTTTGGAGTTTCGATGACTTATTACTGGAGTATAATGGTCATAAAAGTGTAAAAGTATTGTTTTTAAGTGGTATATTTCTGCTGTTGCATAAGCGCCACCTACTGTCAGATAGTGAATTTACATTTTCATTCTTACCGTATGCCGTTTTTGTTCAGACAAAGGTGAAAATTGGACTAAAGTTTATTTTTTGTTTTCTAAAAAATAAAAAAAATCGACACAATTTGGATTAAGGATAGATAGATAGATAATAAATATGAGGTTTCATTTGTGCCAAAAATTAGCTGACTGCTATACTACAAATTTGAGTCATTGTCTACCTGTTCAGATAAATGAGTACATGTTGATGTGAATATTCTCTGTTTATGTCGTATTGTTCTGTCGTCTTTACTATCATTACTGTCTTTCTCTCTCTTCTGGTTCTTTCATCCTTACTGTCGTCGTCTTCTTGATCACTCATAAAAAGCAGTGAAAGACTGTTTCTCTGAAGGGAATCGACTGTCTTTGGAGTTTCGATGACTTATTACTGGAGTATAATGGTCATAAAAGTGTAAAAGTATTGTTTTTAAGTGGTATATTTCTGCTGTTGCATAAGCGCCACCTACTGTCAGATAGTGAATTTACATTTTCATTCTTACCGTATGCCGTTTTTGTTCAGACAAAGGTGAAAATTGGACTAAAGTTTATTTTTTGTTTTCTAAAAAATAAAAAAAATCGACACAATTTGGATTAAGGATAGATAGATAGATAGATAGATAGATAGATAATAGATAGATAGATAGATAGATAGATAGATAGATAGATAGATAGATAGATAGATAGATAGATAGATAGATAGATAGATAGATAGATAGATATGATAGATAGATAGATAGATAGATAGATAGATAGATAGATAGATAGATAGATTAGTAGACATAACTTCTAGTATATTACATGTTATTTTGATTAGTTGTCTATTCAGAATGATGGAAGAATCATGATCTCTATTTAAAACTAACAAATCGTGAGTCTCTGTTCATCCACACTCTAAAAAATGCTGGGTTGTTTTAACCCAAATTTGGGTCAAATATGGACAAACCTAGCCGTTGGGTTACATTTTTAAATACATTTTTTACCTAATAGTTGTGTTTGGCAATATTTGACCCAAATTTGGGTTAAAACAACCCAGCATTCTGTTCACCACATTTCTAATAATTTATCATTGTCATAATGCTTTTTCTCTTTATTTTGTAACGTTAGGTTTGAGTTTGGAGCCGCCATCTTCATCGCTTGGGGCGGCTCGTTCCTGGATGTCCTCGGGGGAGCCATGCTGGCCGCGTCCTGCACTCGAAGCAAACAAGTGCCCAAATATCCCAAGAGCAACTGTGCACGCACTGCCAGCAACAGCAGCAACAAAGAGTATGTGTGAGCAACACCGACACACTTCTTCCACAGCTCACACTGAGACAGACAGCCGGTTACAATAATGTCCCACAATACAGAAAAAAGGCAATCAGTTGTCCAAAAGTTCAAATAAAAATAGATAATATATTTACAAGCTCTCTGGGAGTTTTTGAAATGGAGGATTGAAGAAATCTAGTGCCAGGAAAAATACTCACAGACTGCTTTGATTCTTCAATGAAGTGATCAACTGGGTTGTTTTCTCTATGAAAGAGGAGAGAATGTCTCGGCTGGCGGATCATTAATGCTGGCGTTCCCCAAGTGTCCACTAGAGAGCGCTGTAACACACACTCAGCGGGAGCGCGCGAGCCCCAAAATGGAGGGAGATTTTCAAGATTTGCTTGTTTTGTTGGAGTATTTATCCTATAGCAGCTGAAATGCTAACATTATTAATACTCATATGAGGCACTCTTATGTAATTGCAGTGTTTTATATGGTCGAGGATCATGAACAACGTTTTGTTTAACACATCATTAACTCATCACTTGTGTTAATGTCACGTCGTGTTCATTTTAACCATGAGTTCTTCTGAATATCTTTTACTTATGTTTCATGATAATGTCAGTGTTAGATATGGTTTATGTATGTGTTTTACATGCTTATTTTCAATAAAGTTTGCTTTATCACATTCCCAGTGTGAATCTGCATTACACACGAAATCTATGGGGTTTTTGAATATAACTTAAACCTGGAAATAAAAGATTTCACTCTTTTTGCACATTTTTTTTAATCAAAAAAAAAGATCATGCCAGCCTGCAAACGTTCTGAAATTTAAAGTCCCCCTGTGGTAAAAAAATCAAGCTTTTAATATTTTTTAATATGCTTTAAGACAATGTGCAAATTCATAAGTCAACAACTAAAAACAGCCTAAATTAACTAAGTTAATTTTTCAATTGCAAAAACAAACCTTTTTCCAACTAGCCCCAAATCAAAAACAATAACAATAAAGTTCCTCATGCATACTTTATTTATAACTCCTATTCCACCGCATTCCCCCAAACAATGTACCAAAATCCATTAATTCCCATGCAAACATCTAGAAGTCTAAGACATTGTGACTAACATGAGATTGTTTGTCGCAGTCGGTATGCATTTAAGATTGTACTTGATTCGACTCTCGAACAAAAACAAAAAACGAACAGGCACATAGAAACAGTGACCAAACAAAACTTAAACAACTGATTCAGAGAAATATATCAAGGTAGACCCCGTTTACAAAGGTAACCAAATGGCGCGTTACACGTCAACAGAGTTTCACTGGAGAATGTCCTCTTTGGGAGAAGAAGAGTAACCCAACCCGACGAGGTTAGCTTTCATATTCTGCTGTAAAGTGCAAATGTAATAAATATAGCCCTGTTGCAGACAGTCGAGATCATCATCAGCAGACGGGATCAGGATGAGCGAGCGTAGAGTGAACAGAAGCAGATCCACAGTTCTCTCTCGAGCTTGAACGGGTGCAGGTGACGACAGGTGAGGAGGTGTGTGTGTGAGCGAGTGTGTGTGTGTGTCTTTGGCACAGTCAGTCACGCATCAGGCAACGGGTGATACTCTCTGAGACGCAGGGAAGCTTCTGTTATTGTTTATGATATCGTCCAAGTCCTCGTCATCAATGACCACTGGAAAGCAGAAGAGGAAATGTGTCATTTTGGGAATGTTAATGTATCATCATTATCGGAACGAGTGAATATGACGAGTTCAAGGCTACTGGGACGTTTGTATTTACAACATAAGGTGCGCAAGATAGCGATGTATACATAAAATACACAAAAGTGATGAATAATAAATAATGTGCATCGGATGTGTGTGTGTTTTGCTTTGTTTTTGTTCAGTTTACGAAGAAGCTGCCGACTGAATCATTACACACTACCAGTCAAAAGTGTTTTTTAAAAGAAGTCTCTTGTGCTCACCAAGGCTGCGTTTATTTGATTAAATAAATAAAAAACAGTAATATAGTTCAATATTATTACAATTTAAAACAGCTGTTTTCTATGTGAATATATAGCAAAATGTAATTTATTCCTGTGATCAAAGCTGTATTTTCAGCATCATTACTCCAGTCTTCAGTGTCACATGATCCTTCAGAAATCACTATAATATGAAACATTTATGATTATTATCAATGTTGAAAACAGTTATTTAAATTTTTATTGTAAATAGATGAATTTTGAAAAAAAAAACACAGCTTTTATCTGAAATAGAAAGCTTTTGTAACACTAAACACTACTGTTGAAAAGTTTGGGGTCAGTAAGAATTTTTATTTTATTTTTTGAGGGAAAGAAATCAATAGTTTTATTTATCAGGGATGAATTAAATCGATCAAAAGTTACAGTAAAGACATTTATAATGTTACAAAATATTATACTTATAAATAAATGCTGTTCTTTTGAACTTTCTATTCATCAAAAACTCCTGAAAAACACTGTTTTCAACATTGATAATAATAATTAATATTTTTGAGCATCAGATCATCATATTATAGTGATTTCTGAAGGATCATGTGACTCTGAAGACTGGAGTAATGATGCTGAAAATACAGCTTTGATCACAGGAATAAATTACATTTTACTATATATTCACATAGAAAACAGTTCTTTTAAATTGTCATAATTTTTCACAATATATACTGTTGTTTTTGTATTTGTAATCAAATAAATGCAGCCTTGGTGAGCAGGAGAAAATAAAAAACGGCAGTGTATATCGTACCGTAATTGTACAAGCAACTTAGATGGTTTTATTGTAGCCTAAAAAAAAATACTAATAATAATTTGAACAAATTTACAGACGCTGCATCCATCATGTGTTCTCACCAACACCCAGATCTCAAAAACATCTCCGCTTCTCATAATTACAGCTTTGTGCTGATGACTATCATGTGCGTTCAACACAGTTATTTTTAATAACTAGAAAGAGGAACATGTTGTTGCGAAGGATCTGAGGATTCTCAATAACAACCTGTTACTTCAAGAAAGCAAAATGTATACACAACATTTACTTGTGTTTTCTTTTTGTAACTATTATTATTATTCATTCATGTCATATGATTGTGGTTTCGAGGACTGTTTGTCTTTATGACTGAGGTGACAGAATGTCTCCATTTCAAGGTTTTAACGTCACATGACGATGTTGTGAAGTCATTTTCCATTGCTTTTACTTTGGTAGAATTACATCTGTTGGATTTGTACTGGTCAGATGAGCATTGAAACATGTGCAACTAAGATTACTCAACAAACTCTGCTCATTTTTGGGGTGGAAGACAAAACACTGGTTTTGGGAACCAGACGAGACTTGCTGTTATCGGCTTTTGGATACCAGAAAAAAGAAAACATCTTCTGGCAGGATCTGCTATCAAGATCCAGTAATTTGTTTGGAATCTTAAAATAGATTTAATACGTTTGTACCAAATTCTGTAGCTGGAAACCTTTAGGAGATAAATATAACATAAAACATCACTGCAGATTTGGGATTTTTCCCTTATTTGACAGACACAGGAGGCTTTGTGGGTCATTAGAAAGGGTTATTTCACACAAAAATATAAATTCTGTCATTAATTCGTTCCAATCCAAAACACACAAGACTTTCGTTCATCTTCAGAACACAAATAAAGATATTTTTGATGAAATCTGAGAGCTTTCTGTCTCTCCATTGACACGCAACTGACATTTTAACGCTTCAAAAAGTTCATTAAGAGAACGTAAAAATAATCCATATGAATTGAGCGGTTTAGTCCAAACTTTCTGAAGAAACTTGATCGCTTTATATGATGAACAGATTGAATTTAGTCAAGTAACTACATGTCAAGTCAACATAAAAGTCACACCGACCTCTCGAGAGCACCCGATCTGCCCGAGGTTGGTAGTAGCATTTGTATATTAATAAGTAATCAATGATTGTATACATGGGTATATTTGTGGCAATACCCAACAATACATTGTACGGGTCAAAATTATCGATTTTTCTTTTATGCCAAAAATGATAAGGATATTAAATAAAGATGATGTTCCATAAAGATATTTTGTAAATTTCCTACCATAAATAAATAAAACATTTATTTTTGTGAGTGAATGCAGCACAATCCCGAACATAAACCGACAAGCTTTAAAGGGGATTTTCTCAATGTTTAGATTTGTTTGCAATTGAATCCCCAGAATCCAGATTTCCAAATAGTTGCATCTCGGCCAAATATTGTCCTATCCTAAACCAACCATTAATCAATGGAAAGCTCAGCTTTCAGATGATATCATTTTAAACAAATGTACCCCTGTGACTGGTTTTGTGGTCCAGGGTCACATTTGTGTTCCGAAGATGAAGGAAAGTCTGGTTTGACATGAGGATGAATATGACCACATCATTTTCATTTTTGGGTGAACTTTCCCTTTAAAAACAAAACTTAATTTCGATATTTTGGTCTCGGGTCAAGGATTTTGAGAGAAAAAAAAAGAAGAAAAAAATCACACACAAGTACCTACATGTCAAGTCAGCATAATTTTAAACACAAGCTAATATCACACCCACCTCTCGTGGAGCGGCCGATCTGCCCGAGTTTGGGGGCTCGCTGCGCTCTTCTCGGGGCGGACAGGAGGTCTGGTCGGGTTCGCCCTGCCTGTCCGAGCTCGTACGGGAGCACCGGGCTGGGTTGTAAAGCACCTGTCGGTGGTATGAGATCGGGCATCTCTGCCATGCCGTACATGACCTCCTGCTGTCGTACTTCGGTGGGTATATTCATAAAAAACGACCACACGTCGGTGGTTTGGCTGTGCACTTCCGCGACGGCGACAAATGTTTCTCGATCCACCTACACTGATCCAGTATTGACAACACCTGGGGAGGGGGAAAATTAAAGAAAGAAAAAAGCGATTAACCTGTATGCCCTAAATAATGAAATCTATAAAATTAGTAAGAAGCAATCGGATTACATATACACCTTGTAAACACACAAGTGACGAAGAAAACAAGTGACGAAGAAAGTGTTCGCGTGCACCGGATGAGCTCGAGTATGTTCACGCTTGTCAACAACAAGGCTTTCGCTTACATTACATGATGTTGTAGCCGAAACATGTACTATATACACATGTAAAACAACGAAACGTATTCTTACCTTGTATGTGTCCGGTGTGTGGATGCAGTTGACACGTATTTGGTTTCTGTGTCGATTTGTACGCCGTGTTCAACGCGAGTCGGAAGTTACCTATAGTCTGTCGTAACTCTCACTTGGGGATTTCCTTGGTCGTTTCTGTATGCGTCACTGTGAGGGAGGGCCTGGAAGCTTCAACACACACACACACACACACACACACACACACACACACTGCTGAGCCGTGGGTTGCTGCTTATTGACGGTTCGCCCACCGTGTGTGGGCTCGTCAACTGTAACCTACATACGCGAGAACCCACACTGGACGTTAGAGAATGTTTCACGGTCTTAAAATAATTAAATTGCTTAAAATGACGCACTTAGGCTAACGTTATTGACAACACATTACAGGAAGGGGGTGTCATAATACAGGAATTATGAAAACACCTGTTTAATTTGAAAATCAAGTCCAAACAGGAAAAAAAACTGCATTGCAAGTTGCTGTAGTATCTTCACATGAATGTTGGGATGTCTTGTCGTGTCATTGTTATTTATTAGGGGTGTAACGATACGATACGCACGCCACGATTCGTTTCCACGATACTGAACTCACAACGATATTATTGATAGCCTAGCCTACTCCAAGACATGGTAAAAAAGGTTAACAAAAATGTAGCCTAGGCCTACTGAAATGGTAAATTTGTTATTGTAGGCATACATTAATAGGCTTGGACTTGGTGCTGTTAACCCAATGCAATGTGACACCAGAATAAAAATATAAATGATTCTGAAGCTGAAAATACAGAATTATTTTAGATGAATAGGCTTGCACTCTTTCAATGACTAGATAGATTTCAAATAATGTAGGCCAAATGGTAAGATAAGACATTTGGCTTTATCCGGGCACACAAACATTCCCCCATTGCATTATTATACATTAAATTCAATAGCTATAGTGATTAGTAGGCCTACTGACACTAAATCTCTGAAAACTTGAATTTTTTTCTCACACAGTAATTTTTATTTTGGGTAAACTATATACACAATTGTCACTAACCCACGACATAGTGTTGCATTTTTTATTGCAATATATTTTTACACCCCTCTTATTTATACAGTAGTCCTTGAATTTGATTCCAAGAGTGTTGATATAACAGTCTAACATCAGTAGAACTTTTCACTGTTTATTACTACACTCTTTTCTATGTTTGTTCCAGACTAACTTATCATTAACAGATTTCAATCACAAGATTGATTAATTTAACAATGAAACATGAACGAAACTGACGCTGCGTCACAATCAGCAATTCGTCCTAAAAGGTATTCAAATTAGAATTATTGTGTCCCAAATCATAGCATGTTAAAATGAGTATCCAAAAGGTACCCGGATGGTTTACCATCTCCAATGAGAATTTGTGTGAAAGTGCAGATCCATGCACACTAATGGCTAATATCCTAACCTTGCGCATTGGACGCGGGTTTTGACTAAACAAATAAAAAGTGTTAAAAACTAAAAACATGAGAATTTGAAAGAGTCAGTCTTTCAAATTCTCCATGAGATTTAAACACCTTAAAGAGAGATTTAGATAAAAGGGTTTGGGTGATTAATAATCAATATCTATCCTGCTGAAAAATATGTATTTAATGTTATCCGTGTTATATTTAATCTGCAACAACATAGTAAATGTTATGTAAATGTAAAAATATATTTTTTTTTAAATGCATCATTATGCCAACACATGAGGAGAGTTCTCCGTGTGAAAGACCTAGTGTCAGATCAACCTGCTTCTTCATTTCTTTCCAATAGGGTAGAAAATTAAATGAAACTAAATGTGGACGATGTTAACTCTGTGACAAGATCATTAAAATTTTACACAGCAATGACCGTAAAATTGCCAGATTGACTACCGGTAAATACACAAATATGCTGTTCACACAAGCAATAGAGTTCTGGCTTTTTAATATTAAGAGACCATTCAGACATCAGACATTATGTGATGTCAGTCATCGGAAGTGATCTTTAAACGTTGCACCGTTGTCTTCATTCGTCCGCATTGGGGAGAATCGCTTTAGTTTAACTATCTGTTCAATTTTACAACATTTGTTTGACGCCTGAGTGAAAGGGGATGATCAAACAGAACATGCTTTTGCTCTTAAAAACACACATAATAACCAACTGCAGAGCTGCAAAATGATATTCCAGGACTTTTCAAGCACCACTTTTTTGGTTTTCAAGGAATCAGAGATCTCACTTATCAAACAATATCTTTATTATCTTTCAAATTCTAGACAGATTAACAAAAATAAACTAATACAACAAAATGGTCCAAATAAAGTGTAGCACAAGCAAAGACTGTGGTAACTTTAACCATTGAAAGGATACTAGGACAAAGATATCGCTTTGCTTATTCCAACAGATTTTTTCTCCCATGAATATATGATTGACCTGAAGAATGAAAGATGTATCATAAACTTGGATATTTATAAGAGCAATATGAAGCTCACAGCCATGCAAAATGGCTCTATATCTATATCAGGCAGGTTGCAGAGTAGATTTTGTGTGAAAAGATTGTTTTATCAATAAAATTAAACAATTTCGCATATATTGTCTTTCAATAATTCAAGCATTTTTTAAACCTCTTCATAAATATGGCTATTTTCAAGGGTTTTCCAGGACTTATATTTCAAAAGGTTAAATTCATGTTCTTTAAGCTCCTTGTGCGAACCCTGCAAAGATGATCATCTTGCACATCTTTAAATAGAAAAACAATTAAAAAGCTTAATCAAGACACCTCCATAAGGACTTTCTGATTGGCCCAAAGCAGACTTCTTACGTCAGCACGTTCTGATGTTGTACGTGATCATACCGCTAATCTTCATTCTGCGTTCACAGAGAGTGGTAATTTACTAGTAATGGTACAACTTCCCTTACTGGTAAATTGCCGGAACCAGTTTACCCGTATTTTTGAAAAGGTCTCACACATGATCCGGTAAATAACCAGTAAAAACTGATGCAATCAATTTGTTAAAAGAAAAACTATTATTAATTCAGCATCCGTTACGAGTCACTGAATCGTTTACTCAACTGAAAAAAACTTGGGGAAAAAAACACTGGATCATTCTGAAAAAAAAACAGTGTGTTGTTAATTTTTGTTGTTTTTTTGCAACATTGTATTGTTTTATTAGCCTAGTATTAGTTGGGAATCTGTATCTTCTACCCGAGGCTATAGTTCACACTGCGGATACAAAAAGTGAGACTGATCACCCAAAATCTTCTGTAAATGATTAAGAATGCATTTCTCGTATAAATCTTGAAGGTTAAGATGTTCCACAACCCTACAATTTTCAATGCTTTCAACACCAGGTGAACCAATTTAGATTTAAGCTGTACAGGTATGTCCCAAAACCATACTGTAATACTATACCTAACAATACTTTCCAAAACAACAGCATGAGCTTCTCGCTAACTCCATAAAGATGTAATCTGCGTAAGTACAGTCTCTGGTGTAGACGAGTGGACACCCTTTCAGTGTCTTCAGGTTATTGTAAGTAAATATTTCTCATCACTGTTTCATGAAACTAATATAACATGTGGTTTGTTTAGTAAGAAACACAGTTGAGGGCAAGTTTGGCAACTTTACAAAAATAAAATAGGTGCTATATATGTGAGGACAACAACATTAAATCTTCATCCAAGTTTTACTTGGCTACACATTTGAGCAACAAAATCTCAAGTTTTTGAGTGGGTTTGTGGTGTTACATCAAGACATCATCTCTGTTTTGCATACAAGGGAGACACTGTAAAATATATGAACATATTGGTTAGTGCAATGTTTCATGGCTCATAAGAAGTATCCATGCATCGAAAATGTTTGCAATTCGTCCCTTATGCATGGCCAAAAAAAAATATTTTGAGTCCTACTTAATGTCGATAGTGTACTGCATTAATCTTCTGATTCACACTGGATGCTCTGACCTCTGAAGCAACTCTTGTTGATATATTAGATGTTCAATCCGACCCGACAGGATCAACTTTATCAGATTTAACATGTTTTCTCTTGAGTATTGTCAGATTGCAAGTAAACAAACAGTATCTCCTTTCTCATTCAGGTAAAATTGTGGTATGCACCATGGACATGTCGAGACTTATTTATGCCGTTAACCTTAAACCCCATGAATAGTTGAGAGTATATAAAGGGGGTGAAGTGAAGGGGAGATAATCATTACACGAGGGGATAGAAGGAGATTCAACAAGCTGGAGCAGCGCAAGCGTGAAGATGTCCAAACCAATCTGTCTGCTGTTTGCCTTGCTGATTCTGACCACCATTTTGTGCAACAACTCAGGTAATTTCTGGAACGGTATACATTGATGAATATAAATCCCAAGGGAATTTTTTTAGCATTACCTTTGAGTGAACAAGTTACAGCTCTAATATTCTCTAATGTACACTGTAAAAAAAAATTGTTAAATTTACGGTAAAAAAACTGGCAGCGGGGGTTGCCAGTAAATTTATCGTAAAAGATACGACCAACCAATCGATAAACCACCAATCACAGTGGTGTAAATTATACAATGACTTTGTCACATCCAACTGTAAATTTAACAGTATTCTACAGTAAAATTACATTAAATGTACGGTTAGATCTATCACAGTTATTCACCTGTATATAGAACAGAAACTTTGTGTTATCCTATTATCAGTTTTTCACCATAGCATTTTTACAGTCTTTTACCGTTAAAATCACAATAATTTTTTACGGTGTCAATGATGTTGTGGTTTTCATCATGCTTTGGATGTGAGACTAATGTCACCTCATGTCTCCACACAGTCTGTTCACAGAGGGGATCCTGGAAACAATCTGCTGTTTGTGGCTGCAGATGTAAGAAATAAGTCTTTTTGCCAAAGCATTGTGTGCTAAAAGTATTAATATGGACCACGAAAGTATTTCATTTTTTTAATGTAATATTCAAATCTCTCTTCATAGTTCATGATCATTATAATGGTCTCCAGTGTATAAAGAGTCACAGTCCTAAAACCAAAGAGGAGTACCACAAAATGGTTCAGTGTATTTGCAGGAACCGCCAGAAATGTAAGTTAAACATAATATAGTATAACACGTGCAGTTATGGAAAATAATATCATTAATCATCATACAAAAATCTGTTTTCTCCTTTTTCACAGATTTAAATGAAGCCTCAAAGAAACAGTTTATAAACATGTGCAACACAAATTCTCAAACTCCTTTGTGATCTCAGCTTTATAAAGTTTCTCTGGATGATTTGTCTCATATCTATACCCACCATGTACATTTAAAGTCTCTATGATGAAATAACTTCAGTATAATCATTTTGAGTGAATCTTAAAACAACACAATAAACTGTTGAAACATGTTTTTCTGGTATCACTGTGTGTTTGTTATGATGACAATGATATTGTGCTCTGCATCTCCACTGGTCATCTTTGTTGACAGCAGCCTTTATACCAATGCAGGTTTCTTTGGCCAGATTTAGACTTTATTTGAAGACTTATGCATGTTTTAACAAGGCACCCGCCCCTCTCATGCTCAACTTAGACCAAACAGTGCATTTTTACCTCTGTATCTGTAAAGCAGATCTCTTGAGGTCTAAGATATTTCTAAAGATCACACTTGTGAGGCTCAAATGTGCTTTATTTTCACCCCTCAGCATCACTGCATCTGATAATATGATATCTGTTTTCATGACTAAGATTTCTTGGAAATACTTGATTCCTAAAATGGCCGCATCACTGTAAAAAAAAAAAACTCATTATTTTGAGTTATCTTTTTGCATGGGTTTTTTTTAGTTTAACTAACTTATTTCGATAAGTTGAGGACAAGAAAACTTAAAATTTCTTGTTGTCTGGACAATCTAGTTAAAAAAATAAGTTGAAATAACTAAATTGCTAAAATATTTTTTACAGTGATTACACAATTCTCCTCTATGTGAGTGTGCATTTTTATTGTTTATTTAATACTTCGGTCCATCAGTCTTCTTTTTATTTATCATTTATATTAATAGGCCTATTATACATTACTGTTTTCACAAGTGAATTTTGCACTTGTGCAATAACAATACTGTTATTATTTATACATTATCATTACTATTTTTAACCTGCTGTTGGGTTAGACCACTTATCATATAATTAGACACATTTGATCATCAAATTGCATTTAATATACTCATATTATTGTCTGTGCTTTTGTATTTTGAGCACCTAAAATATATTAAAATTGATGAATGAAAACATTCGAAAATATAGTTCATTCAGTAAATTATGTTTATGAGCATGTTTTGTTTCAATTTTTAGTCAAATTCATGAGAACCGGAGCATATTTAGGCATACTAAGGGAGTCTCACAGTCAACAACTGAATTACTGCACAAAGTAGAAGAAAAAGAAAGCCAACCATAAGATTGAAATAATTAGTCAACCATCAATCCTTCTTCTGAAACGTGTTTTTGTCTTACCCTGATTCACTAAGCCTATAAGTGTTTATAATAGGCGGAGATGATTGTGTTTTTATTACTCATCGGGTGAGTTATTAATGTATCTCTCTAACAGAGTTCATTATAAAGCATTATCTGTTGTGAAGGCTCATTTCATTATGGTTGTTGTAGCGCTGTGCTGGACTTTATTTTAAGGAAGTAGCATGTGTATTAATGGGTAAAGATACAGTAACGTCTTCATCTAGTCAGCTTGAGATCATTTCCATCTAAACTGGTTATATCTCTTAAACCTATAGTGCATGTTTTATGAGCAATATAATCATATTCATCCCCACAGTCACACAGAGCCGAAGCACAACCTAAACAATGTTCTTCCGCAAAATACATGCAGTTTTGGTTTTTATAGTGTAGGCTACCTTTAATGATTCATTTGAAGAATTCAATGAACTGTATTGGGTACATAAAATCACCAGAATATGAAATATATAAATAAATAATATATAAATATATAAAATACCAGAATCCCCTGAGAGTGGTACAGACCCAACCAGTGAAACGGGATGGCAAGTGCATGACTTTATGAGGGGGAATATGTGTGATAGTTAGTGTAATGGCCATGCAAATTAAAATACAGCATCTCACTGTTTGTGTTTGAGTTGTTGTGTGTTTGCAGGTGCTTTATTTGTTTTTAAGATGAGGGCAACAGGAGGATCCCCATGTCTACCCTTGGACTGTGTGTCGAATAACCGCAGAACGAGAACGTTACGGCATTGAGGTGAAATGAAATCACTCGTGCAATGACGTTAAATGAGGTTATTTACACCATTCAGGTGTTCAAATACTGTGACAAGAAACAAAAACAGCATTCAGATTCTCGTAGGGGTGAGCGGGGCACAAGCGGGGCTAGTTGAAACACACACAGTTTCGAAATTTACACAAAATTCAGAAATCTTTGGAAGATATCACTTAACATTTGCATCTTACATTTACTCAAACATTGCATTTGCACTTAACATTATGGCAATGGTATACTGGAGTTAATTTTTCATCTCTGTTTTTAGTGTTTATTTAAAATAAAACTCATCTGATATTATTTTACAGTTTTTTACAATCGCTATGACAATTTTTTCAATACTTTTAACAAATTCCCTAAACTCTTAACGCACCAACACACCAACAACACACTATTGGCAAAATGGTTAATTTCATGCTCAAAATCACACACTGTAAACTAAACTCCAACACTAATTTAAAAAAAAAAACAATAATACACTAACACAATACACTAACACATGTTCTCTTCCAACAGGAAGGTTTAGTCAATCACAGCACAATGTCATAAAAACATAACATGAGATGGAATTACAGAAACTGCATTATTTTATATACAGTATGTCAGGTCTGCACTTATACGATAGACAGTATATTGTATTGTTTATAGATTGTTTTGGACTGCAGATTCTTCTGAAGCCTCTCTATAGTTTTGTTTTGTTTGGGTTTAGCAAATGTGTGCATTTTGTTTGCTTTGCTGTAGTAATTCAATACAAAAAAATGAATGACCCTTCTCATAGTCGCAGTATAGACTGTACGGTTTATGAAAAAAAAGAAGACAGAGACAGAATTGGTGCAGTAAAGGCTTTATTTGCAACAGGACATTTCTGCAAGATAACAAAAATATGCAATACGTAACACCCATTTACAGTATATGAAAATACAAAATATACAAACAGAAAAAAACATCTTCTAATCATCCCGGTCTTCTCCATTTGACCATGTTCTCATCCACATCACACACTTCTCTGGCAAGGCTTCTTGGGATTTGCATAATTCAATCAGCTTTTTCTCAGTAACAATAGAATAAAATACAGGGGATATATTTGTTTCAATTCACAATATAAACAGCTGTTCTCCTTAACTTTAGCCTGTAAGGTTAGGTTTAGAGCATGGTGTTTTCTGTTCTGACATACAGTGTTAAAGCATTGGTAAATTTGCCAGTAAAAATCCATCGTTTTGGTCTTGTTTGAGCTTGTGTGTAAAAGAAGTTCAAGCATTTTAAATGTGTGTTAATTGTATGCATTTTGTGTTAAAGCAACAAGAAATGTGTTAATAGTATAGCTTGAGAAAAAAACAATAAGTAAAATTTACTTGATTTAATCAAGGTAAGTTTTTGCACTAATATTTTTTGAGTAAATTTCACACATAGAATTAAGTAAACTCTACTTACCTAAATTAAGTGAAAGTAACAAAAGAAATTAAGTAAGTTTTACTTATTTAAAAATCTGAGTAGATTTGGTTTTCTTAGTATTACATTTCACTCTAACATTGAATAAAACTACACATTTTAAGTATGTGATTTACTTAGAAACATCTACAATAGATATAGTGTGTATCACCACATCTTTCCTTAAGAAATAGTATGTGTGAACACAGAGACCTCAATACTTGGTAGACAATATACAATGACGGTAACATTTTATGGATCATTTTGTGTTTGAATGTGTAATTTTAAGTAGAAAATGAACACCAAATGTCACAAAATGGCAAGTTACTAAACCTAACAACAAAAGCATTGATTAAATAGTGTAAATACAGCTGGAAAACAGTGAAAAATCAACCTCATTAATTATTCAAGACCCAGTGCATGATGGGAACTCCAGTATCAGAAATATTGAGTAAATTTACTTAATTTTATAATGTTGATATTTACGCTTTCATTTCTACACGATTGAATTGAGTACTACTATAGAATTTACTTTTTTTTTTTAATTCTTGCCTGAACTAACTTTTTCATGTAAATTACATTGTTTTTTTTCTGTAGTATTTACTTCACCACAAAATCATTTTTATCAGTAGTGCTAACTGTGTTAAGAGTTTTAGAAAATTGTTAAAAGTATTGAAAAATCTGTCATAGCAATCGTAAAAAACTGTAACATTTGAGATAGTTATTTGACTGAGAGTCAATGTTCAGAAATGATTAATTATTATTATGTTTCAAAGTATGCTAGCTGTGTTTTTACGGTCTGTTCATTGTCAAACTCAAAAATGTGTTTATTTTTAAGTATTAAAAATGCCATTATTTTATATGAAAAAGTTAATAGTTGTATTTTATTGACAAAATATTAAAGTTTGTTTTGTATACTTTTTATTAGATAATGTTTTAAGCTGTCATATGGTCTTGTTACAATGTCCCCCACCTATGGGGCATGTCGTCACATTCACTTCCAGGGGAAAATCAAGAAAAAAGTATACACTGTATCAGTGAAACAAAACCACATAATTGTACTTGGCATGTGTGAAATTAATGAGGTAAAAAATTGATTCTCTGAACCACAAGTGAATTCACACTAAATGAGAAAGTCAAAAAGTGTTCGGTTGTGCCCCACTCTCCGCTATATTAGTATATTAGCATTATTATATTACACCAAATTTCTGTTTGGAGTCCTCTATTACTCTCTCAGCATTATTCGAATTCAATGTGGGATTTACAATGGTTATGCAAGCATGAAAACACTTACACAAACAGGCACCCACACATGCACACACACACACACACACACACACACACACACACACACACACACACACACACACACACACACACACACACACACACACACACACACACACACACACACACACACACACACACACACACACACACACACACACACACGCACATGACCTGATGCCCACACTCATACACTTACATTCCACCCTTATGACCCTCTTCCAAAACCAAGTTCGATAAGCATCTTTTCTCAACACCAAACTAACTGAAAGTTCTTCTGGAAACTAACTCCCACAATACAAACCAGTGCGCCGTGACTCTGCGTATTGTACATTAGACTACATGAGAAATCTGCTTTTTGCAGAAAGAAAGAGCTCGATCTATAACAGACTGGAGTCATGATCTTTTTATTATTATTATTATTATTATTATTATTATGACAAACTGCAAGTAAATTGGATGTATTATTGAAACAATCTGTATGGAATGAAGAGCTCGTCTCAGATGATCAGTCAAAAGTGAGAGTCTAAGTACAAGCCCTTCATTTTTTCATCTTGATATTAAAGGTGCCCTATAATGTGAAATTGAATTTATGTTGGCATAGTTAAATAACAAGAGTTCAGTTCATGGACATGACATACAGTGAGTTTCAAACACCATTGTTTTCTCCTTCTTATTTAAATCTCGTTTTTAAAAAACACCCCTGAAAAACAGGCGAATCTCCACATAATACCGACAGTGACGCAACAGTCGGGGATCACGCCTCCAAAGATTTGCATATCCCACCCTCAATGACAAGCACTGCACAGCCGAGTCATCAGAGCAAGCGAGGATCAGAGAGAAAATGGCAGATCATGGAAATAAATGCTATGTTCCAGGCTGTGCAGGGGATGTGAGGACTTTTCATACCCTTCTCACAGAAAAGAAATGTCAACAGGCGTGGTTGATGTTTATATATAATCGGATACCGCAACAGTTTAATTCGAAGTTGTTAGTTTGCTCTGCCCATTTCACCACGGACTTATTTTAGAACCTTGGACAATATCAAGCTTCTCTCAGCGTCTCAAACTGAAGAAGGGGGTAATTCCAACTATATTCCCGCAACCGGTAAGTAGTGATTTTATTAACGATAATTTACACTGTGTTAGACCCAGCGCAAGATCCTAGTACAGTAATAGCAAACTCCAAGTAACGAGCATAGCTGCTACATAACTAACGTTAAATAGGCTAATTCTCAGTGAATAAACTATACAGAAAGCGATCAAAGAACAATCCACACAGCGCGAGTTTATCTCTCTTGCCAAACTCGTTATGAAATCAATGACGCTGTTACACTGCACAACGACCCAGATAGCAATGAGTCGGCGGACCGCCGGCCGCGCGCCGGAGGCAGTAGAAGCGTCAGAATGGCGAAATCGCAAACACGTTTGACGGCGCACCGCCGGCGGCAGCCGCTTTTTAAAAGCGGCAGCCGCCGTCCTACCGCCTTCGTTCCGCGGCCGGCCCGCAGGCCTGCCGCCGTTCTACCGAAGGCGGACCTTCCGCGGCCCGTCGGAGGCAAACGCTATTTTCGAGCGAGCTGCCCCGCCGCTTATTGCATATATATATATATATATATATATATATATATATATATTTAATATTTATAGCATGCAGTTTATCAAGAATAATGATTGATCAAACCAGACACATTTCCATTTGGCATTTTAATTCCACATTTCAAAGTACAGTAACTGTCATTAAAACAAGATGTCAGATCACTGAAATATAACAGAAAAATACAAATACACACACTGACACACACTAACATGCAGGTTTCCAATTAAATTTTGGTTAAAAAAAAACACTTGTAAAAAACACTATTGTAACACTTACAATACTTGGTAATAATATAAAGAGGTCAGCTCTGGGATGAAAAGAATTACCAGTAAACTCAAGTAATGAGGATATTTGGTACAAAAGAAAGTGAAGGATACCAAATAATTTGAGGTATAACATCATATTTACAAGTCATTTCTAACAATAGGTGAAGTCGTAATAACAGAGTAAAACCTCTAGAGTACAATATACCATTATAACTGCAATGCTGACCTGTGGCACAAGGATTTACAAGCTATTTTTAACAATAGAATAACAGTTAAGCACTGTGACGGAATGAAGTAGAATATTTAGGTAATGTGCAATATCAATTATCAGAGATATAGCTTGGTATAGTATTCCAAGCTATTTTTAATAGAATAACAGTTAAAGGGATACTCCACTTTTTTTTTGGAAATAGGCTCATTTTCAAATACATTCAGCTGATTTTCTGACATTTAGAAGAATATCAGTAACCAGACAGTTTCTAGTCCCATTGACTTCCATAGTAGGAAAAAATATATACTATGGAAGTCAATGAGACCAGAAACTGTCTGGTTACTGATATTCTTCTAAATGTCAGAAAATCAGCTGAATGTATTTGAAAATGGTAAAACTCAACCGTTTAACTCTGAGGGAGTTGTAAAATGAGCATATTTCCCAAAAAAAAGTGCAGTATCCCTTTAAGCACACTGATGGAATGAAAGTAGAATTTTTGGTACTAGTTAATGTGCAATATCAAATATCAGGCATAAAATAGGATTTACAAACTATAATAGAATCGTTAAGCACTGACAGAATTAAATAAGCCAATACTGAAGTCACGGTAAGTAGAATATTTGATACCAGATAATGTGCAGATATCAAGTATTAGATGTATAATCTAGGATTTACAAGCTATGTTTAAAAATAGAATAGTTAAACACTGTAACAATGTTTAAGGGGTCGGCTGTGGGTCCCTCTCAGCGTTGCGGCACCTTTTTCCGCCTTCACGGTCAGATGCTCCTTTCAGGTAACGCATAACGTTAACCTGGATCTCCTCATCAGTGGCATCCTGGGTCGCCAGGTTCTTCCGGATGGCTCCTATAGAAAATACAGATCTGTCATTCTATTTGAATAGCATAAGGTCATACACATCTACTTAAATATTTAAAAAAAATATCCAACTTACTTTGAACAATGGTCTTCAGGAACATGTATCTAAAACATGCTTTATCCCCTACACCAGTCCAGAATGTATTGATGGAAAGGTGATTAGAGAAGACACTCTGAATCATTCGCCACACGGTTGTCTTTAGGTCCCTCCCACATTTGATTGCCAAAAACCGAAGCTGAAAATACAAAAAAAGTGTAACAAATTACATTTCTCTGAAGCTTCTCATAAATTTAAAATGTAACAGGCTGTGGATTCAGACTGTAGAATATGCAGTGTACAATCTTAATTTTACTTTTTAGATTACCCTATGGCGTTATAAATGAAATCAGAACACTTACAAATCGTTCCTGGAGCTCTTTATCCTGCCTCATACTGTTGTCAAGTAACGCCAAATCTTCCTGGGTGTCTAGGGGGCGTAACGGATCTCCTGGCAGGAATAACTCTCCAACAGACACATTGGCACTGAAAATGTTGCAGCATAGTGTCCATTTTGTTGTCCATGCTACGGGGTCAGCATTGGGGTCTGATCTGCACCTACAGGGGTTCCCAGAATAAAAGAATAAAGTAGTTAGTCCTGGCCCCTCAACAACTAAACTATGACAGTTATATCTAGGTCTACTACATGTACAGATGGGCCCCAGTGGGAATTAAACCAACGCCTGCGTTGTTTGCAAGTTGTACCTGATTGCCCAGTGCGAGCAAACATCTTCAACATTGTCCCAACTTGCTTCACCTGCTCTCGAAGTGAGCCGCTGTCATCTGAAGCTACAAAATAAAAGGCATATGGTAATTTTGGACACGCACACAAAAGTTAAATTTAAGAAAGAGTGCATGTTCTCACCTGCTGGTGCATTGCTTTCCCTCAGGGCTTGTTTTTCATTCTGGAGTCTCTGGAAATCTACCTAAAAAAAAATAAAAAAAATAATAATATTATATATATATATATATACACACAACTAAAGGCACTATTTTCAATACGTTAAAACACTGGACACTAAGACATAGGCCTAGAATATACCTTCATAGCAGAAAACTTCATGCTGTACACGAGGTGCCAGGGGAGTCCAAGGGCCAATAACTGAGCGATGACTTTCTCCCATTGTTTATTCAGGCACTCAATGAAGTTTTCATATGGGAAGCATGAGATGTTATCAAGGACACCATGCTTCGGCATCTTGTATGAGGTGCACCAAACCAATCCATGCATGTTGTATGTCACATGTTCTTTTCCATAAAGCTTGCTGCAGTGATCAAAGAGAACCAATATTAACCACTGTAGCTACATTGTGAAATGAACTAGCAGCATACTTGTGCGGACAAACAAAATAATTTATTACACAACCTACATTATTATGTTATGTTTTGTTAGAAAAAAAAATAAGTTATACTTAGTCTTTATAGATGTGAAGCTTTGGCTAACTACTGTAAGTAGCTAATTACATTTCTACATGTAACGTTAACCTCATTGTGTCCTGTAACAAACGCAAAACAGCATGTGTTGTTAGCTAACACTTGCTAACGTTAGCCACTCTAGCTACTGGACTAACCTAGCAGCATACTGCAAGAACAAAGATTAATAACTTGGATATTTTAATATAAAATATAAACTAAAACAATGTAAACATAATATTGCGTTACAAAAAAGGGAAACATATACTTACTTAAACGACGGTAGTCGATGACTTTGCTAGCTAGCAAACTGTAGCCTGTAGTAACTTCGGCAATCTTCTTCTTCTCTTGATTAATGGCGCATTGTAAGATGTAACCAAGGTGCATACCGTCGGCTACTGTACAGGAGTGTGTAACACCACTATTTAAGTGTTTTAATCTAACTGCGGCAAACCCATAACCAAAGCCCGTCAACTGATGCGCAATGTGCGAGCCACGAGCCACGAGCCAGCCTCAGGGGCTCCTCCAGTGCGTCATCGAGCCCTGTTTTAGCCCCGTCCAAAAAATCCTGAACACACCAATGGTGCAAAACTGTTTAACGGTCTAACTCCACAATTCAGTAGGCTACTTCACAGTTTACAGTCTTTGTAATGGGTTTTAGCAATACATTTTTAACATTTATAATGTGTTTAGATTTTTTTTAATTGCCTTTAAAAAATAATCTGCTAAATTGTTCATAACATGAATTAAATATCTATTTTAAAATCTAATCAGAAAGATATTTATTGCCAAGTAAGTTTTATTGCAAAATATTTTTTGGTTTATTGCTGCATGTCTCAAATGTGCATCAATCAAAGAAATGTAAACAATTTTTACCTGCATAAAATAATTAAATATATTTTACATAGCCTATTACTGTATAATCTTTAGAGTTTCAAAGTAATTTAAATGTCATTTCCTAAACCTTATAATGGAATCAAGAGTCAAATCTGTTATAGCCTAAAACCCCCAATGGCTTTGGAGCAAAAGAAATTATAATAGCCATGGCTGGTCGATTTTGAGAGTAGAAATCCTTGTATTTCAAAGAGGCTTGCCGCCAGCCGGCCGCGGTCCATTCGACGGAGGCAACCGCCAGAGAAAATGAAGCCGGCGGCCCGCCAGCTATTCGCCGGCGGCATCTCGCAAAAAATGGGCGTGACGAATTCGGCGGCAAACGTAAGATCCCCGCCAGCGAGACGCACCTATAGCCGACAGCTTAGGGCCGGCGGCAAAAAGAAGCCGTGCCGATATTTTTTGCTATCTGGGGAAGCTCTTACTGTATGTCATCATTTGCATTAGTGAAAGCATGAGAGAGAGAAACTGCGTTGTCTCGCGATCAACAAACTGTCATCTGCTTTTGCTCAATGCTCATCACAGCAACATTTTATGTGATGGGAATAGATCTAAATACTTTAAAAACATCTCACGATTCGTTAATCTCGATAGCTGTAATAGTTAAAACGTATTTAACAGCAGTAGTGAAAGTATTCGAGAGAGTTTCACGTGTCTCATTTCATATGCAAGCAGGTCAGCCAATCACAGCAGTGGCCTGTTCTCACAGCAGACACGCCCCTTCAAACAGAGTGTTCAAATCAGAGACTAAAATCAGGCTAGGAAAAATGCCTTTTATTTCTAAAGTATGACTATTTTTGATCTAAAAAACATACTAACATTATAAGGGCAACCCAGAAAACATTATTAAATAATTAAAAAAACCATTATAGGGCACCTTTAAAGAATCCACAAAAGACTCTGACATCTTTTTTGCATTAGAAGTAAAATTCAGAAGTGCAGTTTGTAATATTGACAGCTAGTGGCTGAAATGGGAACTGCAGTCCAAATTCAAAACAAGGAGAGAGTTGTTTCTCCTCAGACGCACGAAGGGTTGCCAGTTTGAGGACATGCAACAGGAACAAGCGCAATTGACAATTGAAGGCAACAAGGCTTAATATTCCTCTGTACACCGAGCTTTTTATATGGAGCTTTTATATTTTTATATATATTTTTACCGGTTCAATCAGCGAACAGAGGGAGTGGCTGAGAACGAAGATGTTGAGGTTGTGCGCTAGTCATGAGTCACAAACCAAACGTTAGCGATTATGGCAGATCCAGAGTGACTCTGGGCAGATCCAATAGTTTTACACTTCAACAGAGAACCCGCCTTCAAGAAAGTTAAAGGGATACTCCACTTTTTTGGAAATAGGCTCATTTTACAACTCCCCCAGAGTTAAACAGTTGAGTTTTACCGTTTTTGAATCCATTCAGCCGATTTTCTGATATTTAGAAGAATATCAGTAAGCAGACAGTTTCTGGTCCCATTGACTTCCATAGTAGGAAAAAAATATACTATGGGAGTCAATGAGACCAGAAACTGTCTGCTTACAGATATTCTTCTAAATATCAGAAAATCGGCTGAATGGATTCAAAAACGGTAAAACTCAACTGTTTAACTCTGGGGGAGTTGTAAAATGAGCCTATTTCCAAAAAAAGTGGAGTATCCCTTTAACGCTTGTCAATGGAGACTGGCCAGACTCTCTGTACAAATGAAATGTACAAGAGTCTGGTAGGACCAGGCTAATGTGGGATTGGTATGGGTGGAAAAAGTCTCAGGTTACGTCTGTAACCTAGTTCCCTGAGAAGGGAATGAGACGCTGCGTCGATGATGCTTTGGGAACGTCCAGGTCCAGGCTATTAAACCTCACGAATGTGAGTGGCGAGGAACAACCTGCCGCATCACAAACCTCTTAAAGGGAAACCCCTGATAATAAGGCTTTAGAGGCGCCATACCCCTAGAAGAATGAGCTCTAACCACCAAAGGACACGGCTGGCCAGAGGACTTATAAGAGAGACAGCCTCAACTATCCACTTGCTGATTGAGAAACCACTGATCTGATTTTCTCCACGGGAAGCCCTGTGGACATAAGTTTCCAGTGCTCGCACTGAACACAAGAGACATTTCTTGAAAGCCTCTGATTGTTTTTTAGCTTCTTGAAATCTTTCAATGACTGCATTTACTGAGTCGCCAAAATTGACCAGAAGGAGAAATTGGAGCATCTAATAGAAAAGCCCGATCTTTCTCTTTTATTTCAGCTCTCTCAGTAGCCACGATGGCTGCCATAGACTGCCCAATAGCCCGAGCGGTCTCCGTCGTAGCCCTGAGAGATAGATCTGTGACCCGACGAAGTTCTCGAATCTCATCGGGACCCACTCCCTCACTATTATCCAGATCCCCCAACAGGTCTGCCTGATAGGCTTGAAGCACTGCTGCCGTATAAGCTTTTCCCACTTAATTATATGTGTTTTTTAAAGGTTTAGTGGGCAGCACGGGAGTCTTCATACGATGCCGAACCGGGAGACAGATAACTCGTTCAGCCGGGGGCATCGACCCATGACCATGCTGCTTCAGTCCCCTTACATCTGAATATGTATGGACCTGGGGACTGAAGAGATGGGAAGAGTATGATCTGTGATGGAGATGATAAATTAGAAGTCAAAAAGCGCTCGTCTAACTTGCTTTTAGGACGAACAACTTTTCTCTCGGCTGGACAATCGATCTTTAATTTGTCTACAGCACGACTTATCCCCTCCACAAGCTAAACAACTGTTTTGCATTAGCATTGCACAAGCATTAGCTTGTAATATAACAAGTCTGACCTGCTCTGATCAATTAAAAGAGATTACGCTAAGCACATGATACTTAATTTTTTTAATTTTTCACCATAGTATCACCAGGAAAGATTAATTGAATAATCAAATGAAACTTGTCTAAAAAAATCTACTTTCCTTGGTTAATTATTATTATTATTTTTCAAATTAATATATTAAGATCAAAACAAGTATTATGAATTTTACATAAAACTATAATAATCTAAACAAAGTGTAATAATAGAAATAAACCATTTTAATATTTAAAATATTTATACTATAAAAATGGTCTTCCGTGATAAACTTTTGTTCCTGTTTCTTAAATATTCTGTGAATTCCTTTAGTGAATTCAACCTTGTTATTATTGGTATTTTTTGTGTGTTATTTTTCATTTTTATTCATTGTATTTTATTTTATTTATTTTTGTTGATGTGTCTGTGTGAATAGCGTGTTTTCTTATAAGATTTGAGGGGCTGTTTGCACAAAACTCTGGAAGCTTTCAACTTAAAAAAGTGCAATTGAAAACAATGCTGTCATCATCTCGGTGTAAACTAAGATGAAGAAACAAATGCCAATAAAATACCAGAGTGACAGAAACATGACAGTTAAGGGAGTAGTTCACTTCAGAATTACAATTTCCTGATAATTTACTCCCATGTCAACCAAGATATTAATGTCTTTCTCTCTTCAGTTGAAAATAGATTAAGGTTTTAGAGGAAAACATTCCAGGATTTTTCTCCATAATGGGGGTTTCAGTGGAGTTTCAAAGACTCAATATGAGGAATAAGAGTCTTATCTAGCCAAACCATCGCTCATTTAAAAAACAAACACAAATATACCAAAAATACTGGTCTTGCACAACTCTGTGATGCGTCACGCATTACGTAATCACGTTAAAAGGTCACGCGTGACATAAGCGGAATTACCAACCTAGAGTGTTTCAAAATAAATAAAAGGTAAACTATGTCTGACACTTTTGAGGTTTTGACCGTTACTTCTGCATACATCACGCGTGACCTTTCAACGTGATTACGTAATGTGTGTCGCATCACAGAGATAGTGCAAGACTAGCATTCTTGGTAAAAAAAGTATTATATATAGATATATAATTTTTAGAAAATGACCTATCATTTCTCTATAGATAAGACCCTTATTCCTCGGCTGGGATCGTGTTGAGCCTGAAGATGCACTGAAACTAATATTTGGACCCTCAAACCGATGGACCCCATTGAAGTCCACTATCTGATCCTGTTCTGGGACCTGACCTCTAAGATGGCACTGCCCCCTATGTAGATAAGACCACTAGATGCCTTGTTAGACTTGCACGGGCTGTTTTACAGAAACTTAAGCCTATAGTCCCGGGCTAAAATGCAAGTTTGAGCTATTTCAACTGACTGATTAGTGATCAGTCCCATTGTTTTGTCTCAAGATGCACACGTTTATAAAAGCTAGGGCCTAATCCTGACTTAATCTAAGCCCTGTCTGTGAAACCCAGGCCTAAATGTTCAATTTCTAGAGTGAAATTACAATTACAAAGCATTGTATCATGTCTGACATGTGTTGATGAACAATGGTCAGTGTTCATTCATACCCAAAAACAGTCATGGTATTATCTCAGAACAACAACAAAGTATCTAACTGACTAACTAACTTCATGTCATTTATTTTAAAGACGTAAACACACTTAAATATCAAACTTGTTTATCAGATAAAGTTATATGTCCTAAGTCCACAATGGAAACGTAATGTTTAGGTGTTGATAACTGGTACATCTAGTTGTTATATAATATATATATTCAAACTTGTTCTTGTAGCAAAGAGCTGGTTTTGTCTGTTATTATACGGCTTATGCCTTTTCTTCACATTGATATATAAGCAAACCAAAGATGTTTACTCAGTCATGCATGCTTAACACATGCGAACAGATAAACAATAGTCTTAATTCTCAGGTGAAACTTACCCCCTATATGATGATGGATACTCAGGAGAGTCACGGGTGTGACGCGTCACTTACCTGACCAGTGACTTCGAGGAAGCGCTTTAATAGAGATCTCGTAACAGTTGATCTCCATCATTTTGCTGGAGTGTGAATGAACACAAGTCTGTCCTTCGTCTAGTCTCCTGCTCAGGTAAGAGCCGGTTTTGAGATTGTTCAATTTTAGGTAGATTACTTGCTACAAGTTACATGTTGAAAATTAATATAATCCATTGATATATTTTAGGTAATATAATCGGACTACTAACTTTTAACGTAACTTTTAGCCTTAACTCATTTATCACATAGATTTGAATATTATTGTACTATAGTGATGTAAAAATACAAAAAACAGCAAAAAATCAACAAATTAAAGTGCATGTTAGGGTATAAAACCATAAAAATGTAAGATTTTCAAATAATTATAATCAAAATAAAACACAAAAAAGATGAAAATATTTTATTTGTTATGAAGTGTCCTGACTCTGAAATTATGAGTATTTTAAAATGTAAAATAATATAATTACAAGTATATAATTATTGGAATCTGATTACATAATCCATTACACACACTGTGTCACTGTACACACTGATGTATATATGTAGCTTAGTTTTTCAAGAATAACTTGTCTTTAAAACAACACTGGAACACTACAGTTGTTGAAAGTGATAAATCACCATATTACATGTTTTTCAATGAGCACTTTTGTGCTGATGCTAATGAAAAATAGATGGTTCTTAATAAAGAAATATAAAAGGTTCTGGTTCAACATCCATGGAATCTTTTCATTCCACAAAGTGTTCTTTAAAGTGGAAAAGGGCTCTTTAGATTTTAAAAATGTTATTCATACTGAGAGAAGAAAAGGGTTATTTTAAGAACTGTTAAAAAAATGGTCTGGCATTGTTTAAAAATAAAGGCTTCAAGTACCAAAAAAATGAATCAGCTATGAGTAATTAATTAGATATAAATCCAGAGCACATTCTTAAATCAACACGCAGTTATTTGTGACCCTGGATGACAAAACTAGTCACATGGGTCATTTTTTTTAAATTGAGGTGTATACATCACATGGAAGCTGAATAAATAAGCTTTCCGTTGATGTATGGTTTGTTAGGATATGACAATATTTGGCCGAGATATTATTTGTAAATCTGGAATCTGAGGGCATACAAAAAAATCGAAATATTGAGAAAATCGCCTTTAAAGTTGTGCATTTATGTTCGCGATTGTGCTGCATTCACTCACAAAAATAAATGTTTTATACATTTACGGTAGGAAATTTACTAAATATCTTCATGGAACATGATTTTTGGCAATGCATTGTTGGCTATTCCCACAAATATACCCGTGGGACTTAAGACTGGTTTTGTGATCCAGGGTCACATTTGAGAAGCAAATGACATAAGATAACAAGTCTTATTTTGTGAAAAACATATTACGTAAAGTGAAAAACATGTTTAAAGTATAAAGTATGGCAGATATTTGTCTTGTTTTAAAGGAACACTCCACCGTTTTTTGAAATAGGGCTTATTCACATTCTTTCCTACATTTAGATATGTGTGCAAATGCATTTTTGTCTCAGTGCATGCATTGTTTTAGTTTGACAGGGTCGGTGCTAGCTTAGCTTAGCACAATGAATGCAATCCTTTGTTACCAGCTAGCATGTCCTGAGTAAAAGTGATAATTTTTTTTAAAAAAGTGTTAATCTGCAGCGCTATTTGTACTGGTTGTGAATACGCAGGCCACAAGAAGTAATTACGTGGGTTTTATTTTTTATTTTTATCACTTTTACTCAGGACATGCTAGCTGGCAACAAAGGATTCCATTCATTGTGCTAAGCTAAGCTAGCACCGACCCTGTCAAACTAAAACAATGCATGCACTGAGACAAAAATGCATTTGCACACCTATCTAAATGTAGGAAAGAATGTGAATAAGCCCTATTTCAAAAAATGGTGGAGTGTTCCTTTAAGCATAAAGTCTCTTAATAGTTATCTGTGTTTTAAGAAAACAAGACTTCTATCTGTACGTATCTTGATTTAAGAATGTTTTTATATGGGGAACCAGAAAAAGTAGGAAATCTAATTTTTTTTTTGCAGAGTATGCACTCACATGTCTTTGTGTTCTTGTGTCTATTGAAGGATTTGGTAATACAAAGGATGACTACTCAACAGCCGAAGGCCTTCGTGTCGTCTCCGGCCTCCAGCCAGTGGAGCTCGGGGATCTGCGACTGCTGTGAGAATGTGCCAGAGTGTGAGTCTCTCTCCTGGTCCTGTTGATTTTGGTGTGTCAAGAATGTCACTTTGTAACAATAGTATTGCTAAATCTATAGCTGACACTTCATCATTGTACATCACTGAAATATGTGTATAAAAGGTTCTCCGGAGGTGTGCCAGAATAAGGGTTCGAGTGTAATCAGTTTTTACTGTAATTACTGGCTGACTACATTAAGCCTGAAATTATTTATGAAACGTAAAAAGTCTTCTTCCCTATATGATGCACATCCGAGTGAAACTGCTTCTCAAACTAGAATTCAGATTGAGATCATACTCGTAAACATAGTCACTTATGGCTTACGTGAACATAAACTGAGAAAACGGATCTATTGGATCCGTGCATTCGGTCTTAAAGTGACAGCAGCCTAATAAATTCATTAGTCTAGAGTCATTCATGTTAATCATACAAAAAATCAAAGATAAAAACTTTTTTTTAGCTTTAGCGAAGATTAATTAGATTTAATTTATGCAGAGATTGTTATTTTACATTTGATTACATTTGATTTCTCTTCCTGAATAATGTTAGACTTTACCTGAAACAAAAAGTCGTGAGCTTGTCGCATTCAAGTGCTTTGTTGTGGGAAAGAACAGGAATCATGGAGGACACCGGGTTTATTGTTAGAAAATCTTTTTAAAACCAAAATGATATTTAGCATCCCATGTATTGTAAACATTCATCCCCCTATCTAGATATTCAGCTTGCTGGAGATTCTGTAATTTCAGTCAAATAGTCTATTTTACAGTCACACTTCACACTCAAAAATGAAAACTTTTGGTACTGCGGCCAAAAATATCTTACTGAAAGCTATTTTTTTTAGATATCAAGCTCAAATATGGAACACAACTTGTTTAGATTTAAAGCTTTGATTTTCTTGCAGTTTTAGAGTAAAACGTGATTTTGAAAATATATAGCCTAGCCTATTTTCATATAAAAATAGTATTTTTGTGCATTTTTCATAATAATACACGTAAAAAAATTCACTTCAGAAATAATTTGCCATGTGTTGTCTTTGAAAAGAGATCAAACTTAAAGGAGTAGTTCACTTTTAAAAAAACGTTTGCTGATAATTTACTCACCCCCATGTCATCCAAGATGTCCATGTCTTTCTTTCTTCAGTCGAAAAGAAATTAAGGTTTTTGATGAAAACATTCCAGGATTTTTCTCCATATAATGGACTTCAATGGGACCCAAACGGTTCAAGGTCCAAATGACAGTTTCAGTGCAGCTTCTAAGGGCTTTAAACGATACCAGATGATGAATAAGGGTCTTATCTAGCGAAACCATCGGTCATTTCAAAAATAAATAAAAAGTTTAAGTTTTATTAGCACAAATGCTCGCCTCGCTCTGTTCTGTGATGCGCGTTCGTGATTCTCCTGTTCGAACTCCTGTTCATCAAAATGAGCGAAACTTTTTTCGAGTCATTTTGTTCATTCAAGTGGCTTTAAACTTTAAACGTCCCCGAACACATCCACCTATGCAATCTTGATCATATTCTGAATAAAGAAATCATTATAATGCAGGCAAAAATTATTTACAGGGAACATAAATAATTAATTTATCTTCCGAGTCTTTCGTTCATTTGTCACGTGACAGACGCAATGAACGTATCGTTTATGAATGACCCATCACTAGAACAGAGCAAGGCGAGCATTTGTGCTTATAAAACTTAAACTTTTTTATTTATTTTTGAAATGAGCGATGGTTTCGCTAGATAAGACCCTTATTCATCGTCTGGTGTCGTTTAAAGCCCTTTGAAGCTGCACTGAAACTGTCATTTGGACCTTGAACCGTTTGGGTCCCATTGAAGTCCATTATATGGAGAAAAATCCTGGAATGTTTTCATCAAAAACCTTCATTTCTTTTCGACTGAAGAAAGAAAGACATGGACATCTTGGATGACATGTGGGTGAGTAAATTATCAGCAAAAGTTTTTTTTAAATTGAATCCTTTAAGTCTGTGCTCTAAAAAGCATTCAAGATTTACGACAGTTTAAGTTGGAAAATAAATGTTCAGGTCTATGCTCAAAAAGTGAATAAATTGATTATAAATACAGCGTAAATATAATTTAGTATAAAAAATCCCCTAAAAATACTAAATATTAAATAAAAAAAACATTATCAAATAAGTAGGCTAGATTCATTGACAAAAAAATGCGAAGAGCAATTTTCAGATATGCTGCTTTCAACACTTTCACATCTTATTCCACTCATCACCAACGGTCGTGTTATTTGCAGGTTGTTTCTCGTTCTGGTGCTTCCCCTGCTTTGCCTGTTCGACGGCGCGCAAGCACGGCGAGTGTCTGTGTCTGCCTTTGCTGGACTGGGTTGGGTCATGCGTTCCTCCGATAACAATGGCCATGCGGGTGTCCGTGCGCACTCGCTACGGGATCCAGGTTTGTTTTAAACCCATCAGTTCCTGCTATCTTACATCTACTGTATGTAAATCTGGAGAGCTGACCGTGTTTCTCTCTCTCTAGGGATCTATCTGTAATGACTGCCTCTACTCCACCTTCTGCGGTGCCTGCTCCTGGTGTCAGATATCCCGAGAAATGAATGTTCGTGAGCAAAATGTCACATTCATCAACGGTCGAGCAAAATGAAGGCCCTAACTTGCAAACTACCACTTCCTCATTTTTTTTAAAGTTACAAATGAAACGACTCTCTATCTTCTCTGTGACATTAGATCTGCACCGTTAGCCTATTTGCCCCATTGACAAATCCATTTTTTTTTGATTTTGAGATTTTGACCAATCTTTCAGACTGAAAGAAAAACAGGCAAAATACACATTTAAGTGTTTATTTTATTTCCTTGTATCGAATTGAATCTGTAGGCTACATTTCAAATGGAATGCGTATCTTTAAAGGCTGTTTTAGTCAAGTCACCTTTATTTATATAGCGCGTTTTACAATACAAATTGTTTCAAAGCAGCTTTATACAGAAATAACAGGAAAGTAAAGTTGTAATAATATTGTTAAATTCAAAATTAAATGTTAAATGTCCCCCAACTAAGCAAGCCAATAGCCAATGGCGAAGAAGGCGACAATTTATCAAAAGTTTTATCAAAATTATTATTTTTACTTTCTTAGCCCAAACTTTTAATATTCTGAAGGTTTTTACCGAAAGGTTTTATTTAACAGGAGTTATATAACATTTTATTCCTAAAATGGATTGTGGGTTATTTTTATTTTTTTCAGCTTGTTGACATTTTCTGATTTATGGAGTGATGAAAAGAGAAATACAAAATCTCCTGTGTAAAAACCTTTAACTCTGATGTGTTAAGAAAATGAAACAAGAATTTTGAACCTGTCTTTATCCAATGTTCAGATTTTTGTTCTAGAATTGTATGCAAATGCATATTTATTTATATAGGCTAATACCTCATTTGTGTATTTAAAGAAAAAAAATCAGAAAACTTGTAATGCAAAAGTATTGTTTTATTGTACTGTGATTAATCATCTGGTGGAAGTATGGTGATATCTATTAGTTTATTGTCTTAATCTATTGCCTTAATAAAAATGGTCATCTGGTACTATGTCTGTATTTTAGTATCCGTTAAAAAAACCTGTACTTAAAGGGATAGTTCACCCAAAAAGTATAATCCCCCCTTACATATTATTTTGTCAAACATTTCAATCATTATTTTCATAATACGACATGCTGCTGCTTTCACATTAATATGAAATGGCAGTTAATTTGATGCTTTAAAAACTCTTAAAAATAAAGTTTCCAAAATGAATCCACTGCGATTTTGTAAAATATGATTAAAGCCAAAAGCAGTAGCAAAGGTTAGAAAAAAATAAAGAAAAAGCAAATCAGTTGTATAATTATTTAGTTCCACCAGTAGATGGCAGCAAACAACAGGTACACAAATAATCCATAACTAGAAGATAACCAAAAGCAGCTGGCGACAATCTGTGCAGGAGTAGCCTGAGAAGTGTATTTGTTTTAGGATACTTTGAATAAAAGTCGATATGCCAAATGACCTCCTGCAACCTTACACCGATACGCGGAAAAAGACCAGAAAAAGTTTCTATAAATGCATAGGCACAAAAACGTAGGACTACATTTATTTTTGAGGTAGCCGTAGCCAACATGGAGAAGATTAATCAAGATCTATGTGATTGAGATGTGAAGTTCGTGCAGTGTGATGGACTCTGTGATGGACACACACACACACACACACACACACACACACACACACACACACACACACACACACACCACACACACACACACACACACACACACACACACACACACACACACACACACACACACACACACACACACACACACACACACACTGCAGTTAGCCACTAGAGGGAGCCCAAAAATAAAATCAAACATACACTTAAAAATATTATAATTTTAATATTTAACTGTAAAATGCTACAGTAAAAACCTGTTAATAGTAATGGTTAATAGTATGTTCCCTAACTATTCTGGGAAATAGCTTTATATCTAGTTTAATTTACAGTAAAATACTGTTAAACCGTTTTTGGAAGTAAAAAAAGGACAAATCAACAGTGAAAACATTAAAAGTCATCATGTTTGATGTATTACTGTATTTTATGTCTATGTTTTAAATGTATCGAGTTACTCCTAATTGTGTTGTGAACCAATGTATCAACGTATAATGTATATCATTTCTCACTATTTCACATTTTCAAAGTGATCTATTAAGTGTTTGTTGTGTGTGTGTGTCTCCCTCACACTCACTCTTGGGTTTTCATGGGGAATGACTATGAATGAGTTGCTTTCTAAGAATTGTATTTTAGCGACTATCCTATATTGCAGATTTAATGTGTGTGTAAAGTAGGAAGCCATATAACAAGTATTTATGCAATTACAGATGTTTGGTCTGAAATGTGAATTCCACTTTATTCCACATGATATTATTATTATCATGGAGAAAAGTCCACATGTTAGTCGTCTCACTGAGCGCCGCATGTCTCTGCTTACATTGTGGATTAAAACTGTTTTACAATTCGCATAAGATTTGTGTTTTAAATGTGTAATAATATAACTGGGTACAACATGAGTAAGAGTGGATCTGGGAAAGAAGAATGTTCTTGTTTCAGAGACGCAGAAATGTTTGTTTCCTGGAATCAATCCTGACTTGACTTCTCATATTTTAGGCCTAAGTGTGTGTCCTTCACCAGCGCTTCCCAACTCCTCTCCCATTATCTGAGCTCTGTCAACGGGGATCTGAATCAGGAGTGACATATCACATGTGCAGAGGCCTACATGTTCAAAAGTTTTTTGTAACTTAACAAGTCCCCATTATTTAACATAATGCTTTAGCTAACAGTATCTATCAATAAGCAGTATTAATATATCTGTTAACATTAGTTAATATAAAATACAATTGTTAATTGATAGTTCATGTTTGCTCAGGTGACAGGTCACCCGCGGCGCTACCATTGGGCCCACCCATTTTAGGTCCCGGCCCGCCCATTTTGACCCTAAAAAGTCTTAAATTATATTTATAAAATTGAAGGCCATAAAGTCTTTACAAGTCTTTATTTTTACGTATGAAAGGTCTTAAATTTTCGATGGCAATTTGACTTAGACATAAATGTTTTCCAAATGAAAACTATATTTTTATTTATTATTCGTTCTTTGTGGATTTGCTTGTTCACGTGAAATTTCGCATCACATTCGAGGCAGCATTGCGTCTGTCTCCTGCACGCGAAACAGGAGGAGAGAAGGAGAAGAAAGTTGGTAAATGTGTCCGTTCAATTTTAAGTTCATTCTTTATGTGCGTAGTGGTGTGCGATGTGTAGGCTATTGTCTATTATATTGTAATCATTGTTTTAACAATGTACGAGGCACTGTGAGGTGACATCACTTTTGTCTCTCGATCTTTTACTGCATGATGTGTGCAGTTATAGCCTATGTCCCTAAATGAGTTTTTGTCTTATAATAATATATATATATATATCATATTAGGCTATGTTGTTATCATACAATATCACATCAGCAAGAGGGCCGTTTTCCTGTCCACAATAGCAAATGTGATATTTAGTTTATATAACAGTTAAATTAACAATTACTTCGGGTCTTAAAAAGCCTTAAATTTTAATTTAAAAAGTGCGCAGAAACCCTGATGAATGACGTTAGCGCGCAAGCTTTTCAAGCAATCTCAATGAGACAGACGGTCTGTAGCTATTAGCGAATATGAAACACAAAGCAAAGCAGCTCGTTTTCATTTAAATTCAGCAAGAAACGCTCTGAGGAGCAGGAGGACAGCAACACAAGAGTCACACAGGTAGGCCACTGAGTCGCTGTCCTCAGTGCCGCAGAAACGCGCTGAAACGGAGATGAAGGGGAACCCGTGTATTTTTTATTTTTTTTTTTGGCTTATTTTAACTGGCCCATCCAGTTTTCTGGAGGCCCAACTACAATCAAAATCCTGGCGCCGCTAGTGGCTCAGGTCAATTAATAATATAGATAAAACTTTTGATTGGTAAATGTTGAAATTAACATTAGGATTTGTATTGGCTTTATGAGTATTTTTTCATTGTTAGATCATTGTTAACTAATGCATTAAACTAAATTGTTAGTA